>VDFB02047230.1:374692614-374806189 GCA_007258455.2 Sequoia sempervirens | reverse complement strand
TTGAATAGTCATATTCTTTATTTCTATAACTCCATTGTTCTAATTAGCTCTTTTTGTAGATAAATATCCCATATTTTTCACAAAATTCATTGAACTCATTTGAAGTGAACACACATGCATCTCTAGAAAACCTCAAGAATTTTATCTTTATATTCATTTCATTATCAACAATAGATTTGAAAATCTCAATACTACTAAAAGCATCAAATTTACCTTTCAAGAATGTAACCCATGTCATCCAAAAGAAATCATCAATAAAATGCATGAAGTACCTTTCTCCTTTCAAAATTTTTATTTTGTTAGGTCCACACAAAACAATATGTACCAACTCCAAAGGCCTATAAGAAGAATATTATTTATACTTGACACTTCCCCTTGTCTACTTTCCATGTTGACATTCCTTGCACACTGCACTATTAAGCTTGATTACAATAGGAATATCTATTACCACATGTAATGATTTGATGAAAATGATTGTTAAAGTTGATGTGTCTTGTTCCACTATGCCACATCCAACATTCACTTTGGTGTACCATCATACAAGTTCTTCCATTGACGTCCCTTAGATTGTATATATCACTATTTGTCTTGTATCCTTCAACAACTAATTTTTCTAGAAATTTCTTTTCTGATTTCATGTCCACTTTTATTGAATGATAGATTGTATCTATTTATGCAAATTTGACTCACACTGAGAAGATTATGCTTGAGGCCTTTGACATAAAGGACATGTTTTCTTCTGATCTTTCCAGTAATATTGATAGAACCGTATCCATATATTTTCACTAAAGTACCATCACAAAGATTGACCATGTCACCATTCCACTACACAAGTTTGATATACTTTCTTTTATCTCCTATCATATGGTTGGAACAACCACTATCACTAACCATCAGTTTTCCTCATCCATTGCAAGAAAATAAACACACCATACCTAGATATTTAGCTTTATTTTAGTTTTCTTGGGATACAAGAACAAGACTTCATCTTCATTATCTGGAATACTAGAATCATCATCATTTGAAGAGAATGAATCTTCCATGGTTTAGAGACTCTTTTTAACCTTATTCCTTCTAGGCTCATTATTTCTCTTATTATCAAAATCTTTCAATGGACATTTTGAAGAAAAATTATCAACCTCTCCACACTTGAAACATTTGAAAGGTAGCTTACCTTTGTAGTTACTAGTACATCTTTCAAACTTCCTTACAGAATTTTCTTCGTCTTAATCAATGTCACTATCCAGATAATATTTTTTATATGTTTCTTTCTTTCTATCTTTCAATGATGCTTCCCTCTTTGGAACTTCTTTATCAAATTATCTTATTTTAAATTCAATAGCGAAACCATATAATTGATCTTTTGAAATTTTATCTAGATCTCTAGCTTCCTCAATATAAGATACTTTAGAACTATAAGAATTAGGAAGAGATCCCAATACATTTCTTACCACTATAGATTATTCAAGATCTTCACCAAGACCTCTGATTGTCTTCAACAATTCAAAAATCCAGAGCACATAACCTACAATATCTTCATCCTCTAACATCTTTAAGTTCTCAAACTTTCCTTTGTATATCTACAACTTGGCTTGATTTACTTTTCACCACTATGAGCATCCTCACAAAAAAAACACCATCTTCAAACTATCATTAGAAACACACCTTTCAAGTAATCCAAACAACATGAAACTTAGATAAGACATTCCTTGACAACATATGAAGCCAAATTCCAAACAATAGGAGCACAACATCACCAATGTAGAAATGTTGAGCATTTATTAGAGAATCTAGCAACCAATAAGCCAAATTGTAACACATACAACCAAACTGCAACCAAATCTAACAAACTTGTGATAGTAATGATAGCTAGACACACATGTTACTTGAAATTTTGACATAAATGACAACCATACTACAATAGTTCCATGACTACAATAACATAGTCACTAATTTTCTTACTCATGAACCTTTTGCGGTAAGACACATGATCTGAAAAATTGAAAATACATGCTTCATAATTCACTCTATCTACTATTGAAACCATAGTACCATATCTTAAGATGTGAAAGAATCTAGATAATTCTCTAAATCCTTTTTGAGCACTTTCATAAGCCACTAATTGAATTTTTTTCTTCTATACAAGTTACAGTAATCAAATAGTGAATACAACACCATGGAAACATAAACACATTCACGAGTAGCAAGAAGTGACCCATGACATCCAACTTCATAATATCTTGATTTCAGCACACACAACCAACCACACACTTTTATTCATCATCAACAACCACCATATAGTTTGATATCATTCGCAACATACCTAGAATTAAAATGAAAAACAAAAAAATCCATACTTTTAATAAAACTCCACATCCTTGACATCAATGATAACATTTGGACTACACTTTTAATATAGGGGTACTTTTAACTCATAATATAATCATATAGATAAGTTCATATACCGTTATGTTTAGTTAAATAGAACTATCTATCTTTACCATGATATTAGGAAAAAAGTATACATTTTCATCTATAATTCACAAAAAATATCTATCCATAAGGCTCACATTCAAATGGATCTCTCCTTTAACACATGACCCAGTCTTTTGGCTATACATTGAGTACATGGAGGCCTTAGAGCATGTAACACTTAATGTGATGTTTATTTATCCTATATGTATAATATTTGATTTCAAAGGGATAGGAGATTCTAGGTATTACACAAAAAACTATACCAAAACTATTAAGGAAATCCTTCCCTTGGATGAATTCATTGTAATAATCTTTCCATAGAATTTTAAAATTAAATTCATTGATTGGTATTTCAAGCTTCTTAAATCATACATCCATTCTTCATAACAACTCATCAATGAGTTTGTCACAATGTTTCACATGATTCAGTCGATAAAAATATGAATAAGAAATTTCCAAAATATTATTTAAGAACATGTTATGTCATCCAATGAGTTCATAATGTGAAAAATGCATGTTAAGTATTTCTCTTCAATTACCAAATATTGATCACATGGAATATTTTGATATCTTCTTGCATTCAATAAAGAGGGTGACATGGGAGGTGGTCTAAAATCTAACTTATATGTCTAACAAAATTTTTATTGAGAGCACTCTCAGCATAGACCATATTATAATAAATAATAGTATGAAATAATATGGTGTCAAAAGGAATATTTTCTATTAAAAATACAAAAACTAATAGTGTTATATGTACCCTAGCACCTATGAATCACAAAATTACTCATTAATATAGTAAAAATAGTTACATTTATGAATCTTATTATTTAAACATGAGGAATAGAAATGTAAACACCATTTACTAGGCCTTAAGTAATAATAAAGGTTACTAATATAGAAAACAACAAAATTAAATTATACTTGTGAAAAATAATATTATGCATATTAAAGACCTAAAAAATTTCAACATGAAAAATATTTCTCATTCTATATATTAAGGGGACATGAAACTATGCCATATTAGGAGTACCACCAATTAATATTACACCTATAGTTAGTATGAGTTTTCCACAGTCCATCAATGAGAATATTGAGTGCTTTTAGTTTAAATTGTCTATCTTTTAAGCTCTATGTTTCGGATACTCAGTGCTCCATCATTAGGAAGAGGAGAAGTGGAGAATGAAATGCAGAGTTAGCCTTTAAAAGGAGAAGAGTGAAAAGTGGGTAGGATGAGAAAAATAATGAAAAAATAAAACAAAAATAAATAACAAAATTTAAAAGAAAAATGACAAAATACATGTATAAATAAGAAAATTAGATTTAATGAAAGAGACATACTAGATAAATATACAAAATTATAATACAACAAATTAGGTACAAATAAGTTATAACTCTATATGTACTAGAAAATAATAATATGAACGAGAAAAATATTTAAATATATTATAAAAATTAATAAATAAAAAAGAATAAAACATTATAAAAGCATATGAAAAAGAGATTTCAGCCCTATTCTAATAAATAAAAAAAGCTTATGGATATACAAAATATAAAAATAGGCTTATAAGAAAAGAAATTAAATAAGCATTCAAAGTAAAAGACCAAATTCAAAATTCAAAAAGAGAAACAAAAACAAAATGTAAAAGGAATAGAACCAAAGCAAGGTTAAGAAAAATAAATAAATAAATTCTTAATCAAAGAATATAAAAAATCAAATAAGAAATATATAAAAATATACTTAATATAAATACGAAAAAATCTATTTCTAGTATATATATATGTATTCATATATATATATATATAGATATATATATATATGTATATATATATATATATATATATATATATATATATATATATATATATATATATATATGTGTGTGTGTGTGTGTGTGTGTGTGTGTGCGTGTGTGTATATAAAATCAAGGAAAAAAGAA
Organism: Sequoia sempervirens; assembly: GCA_007258455.2. Taxonomy (NCBI): domain Eukaryota; kingdom Viridiplantae; phylum Streptophyta; class Pinopsida; order Cupressales; family Cupressaceae; genus Sequoia; species Sequoia sempervirens. The sequence continues at coordinate 374,801,777 of VDFB02047230.1, read as the reverse complement.
AAAAGCTAATAAATAACAATAAGAACATAAATATCAACTAAAATTAGAAAGGACAAAAATTAAAAAAAAAACTTAAAAATAAATCAAGCTTATAAAATATTAGAAAGAATTGAAAATGAAAGACAATAGGAAAAATTCGAGAAAGGAGGAAATAAGATAGAATAAAGTAGAAAAAATTGAAGGAAAAGACAACATGATGAAAATTACAAAGAGCAACAATAAGGAAAGGAGCAAAGAAGAGATGATTGAAAAAGACAATAAATAACAAATGAAACATTCAAAGAAAAAAAAGAGAGGTAAAGGGAGAACACAAAGATTAAAAAAGAGGTAGGAACAAGATCCAAGAAAAAGTAAGGAGTAAAGGAGGAGACCAAAAAAATTAGGGGGAGAAGAAAGACTACCAAGTTGGGGGCTGGGAAGAGCCAAATGGGAGGAGAGGGGAGGAGTGTGGGTTGAACAAGGGGGAAAAGAGAGCAAAGGAGGAGAAAGAAAGAGATAGAAGGGGATAAAAGACGACAAACAAGTTGAAGAGAAGGAGAGAAATCAACAAGGAGGTGGGTGAGAGGTGAGGTAGTTAAGGAGAGGTTGTTAGGTAGGTCTAACATGTTGAACCAACAATTTTTGGGGGGCTATGCACTCTCTTGCTCTCTTAGGGTTTTTCACCTGAAAGGAGAGAGGTATACAAAAAAATTTGGTGGTTCACTCAAACTAATGTATATGTATGATGGAATTATGCCTAAATGCAATGATCTAAATGCAGCAAAATGATAAAATTGATTGATTATTTATGTGAAACCTAAGAAATATGAAGTGTTTTAAAACATAGTGTGATATGCAAAAATGAACTAGAAACATACACAAATGGAAACACAACTTAAAGAAACTAAATAGAGTGCACTTGGAGATGGAATGCTAATGTTGGAAGGTTTTGGAATGTCACAGAAATCACTATTCATGACTAGTGGGACTCATTCGCCACCGATGGTGAATCAATCTCACTTCTGCTAAACTTTTCTAAAACTAGTTTTTGAGTGTCAGGAACTTAATTTTGATCAAATCACCTTTTCCAATTTGGTAGTGGGACTCATTCTCCACTAATGGTATAACAGTCCTCCTCCAAAAGTATGCAAATTCAGGGGTCAACTCTGTGGTTCCAGATCTACACTTGTCTTCTTGTCAGGTTAATGGAACCAAATTTGTAGAAAATAGGTTGAATGTTGTCTCCAAGCTTGAATTAGGTTTTAGTTGACTTCTTGACCACTTTTTAACACCTATTTCTTTGACAAATCTTCCTACACAACCTGCAAACACACATGCAAAGAGAGGGGAAATGGTTGAGGGTTAGAGTATATGGATTTTCCTTAATCAAATCCCTCTTTGCTAATCAAACCCTTGATGAACAAATGCAATGAAATGAGAAAGGAATGATGAATAAACATGAAAATGTCCTAAACTCACCAAAACCTTGTTGTTGAAGTCTGAAGATATGTGAATGGTTGCTCTAAGATGCTTGATAAATGCTTGATTGAATGATGCTATGATGCCTAAGTGGATGAATGAGATTGAATGCAAGGATGAATTATTGAATGAATTAGGGGTAAAATGGATAGAAAAACACTTATTTATACACAGTTATTCCCTAATTACCCAAAAATATATCACAAGCTGACATAAGGTCTTAATGAATAAAATCCTGAAGGAAATTTAATTTTATTTTAAATTATGTGCCAAGAGGGACTCATTCGCCCCCCATGAGGGCTTGGAAGTGGGTGTCAGGAATTAAGTTGCTTTTAATGTCATTTGTCAGGTTTGTATTAAAAAGCACACTTAATTAAGGCAGGTATAAGTGCATAAAGGGGCCAAATAAAGCATAAGAAAGGTGTAATTAGTGGTGACAAGCCTAGAAAAGCATGAAAGTATGTTACAAGACTTTACAATACTTTGAAATAGGACTTGACAAGGGATAAAAAGGTAATATTTAGATGAATTATAATAAGAGTCTATAAAAGTGAAGAAATGTGTTACAACACTTCGTAACACCTTCACAAGACATCATGATTTAATATTCAAGACCTAATGTGAATGCATAAGTTACATTGCAACATTAAATCTAAGTAAAATAAGTTAAGCATCATAGGAAAAAAACCTAAATGACAATGAAAATGTCCAAGATCCATTTTTCTATGGTACACATGCCAACCATCATCTCTACTAAGGTCGATAGCATGGTTCTTAATGAAGATGGCCTTTTGGAGTTTGTGCTTGAATAACTTGTCTTCTTTGATGAGAAATTGGGTGGAATCAAGGTACATGTGGTGTCTAGCATTGTGGGAGTGCTCGACAAGGGAATATTTGGAGAAACGATCATGTCTTATGTCAGCACTATGCTCTTTAATTCTACTGTTGATAGATATGCCTATTTCACCAATACATGAGGTGCCATATGAGCAATCAATCTTGTAGACTCTAGAGTGGTCGAGTGAAGGTAAGGTTTCCTTACTAGAAAGGATGAGCTTTTTGGTGGTAGAGATAGCTTTGAAGGCACAATTAATTCCATTTTTCATGAAGGATTTTTGCAATCTTATTTGAGATGTCTTCAACATAGGGGAGGGTGGAAAATTGGCAGGCTTGAGAATTAGGGTTCATTAGGGGATTAGCAAGAACTTTAGTGTGGTTGAAAGATCGGTGAATGCATTTACTGTGGTAACCATTAAGCTTGAAAACATGGTAGAGGTGGGACAACTCTTTCTCAAGGTGGTCATTATCATAGATGTGATGGGCTCAATTCCAAGGGTGTAAAAAATACTTATTTTTTGAGTAGGGTGGTGGTGGGATGAGGCAAGCAAGTAGAGGTCCCTGTGAGTGGGTTTTCTATAAACACAATGAGCTAGGGTACCATCAACTTTCCTAATAATGAGAACATCAAGGAAATATAATTGGTTGTAGGATTCAATTTCTTTGGTGAATTGAATGCACTTAACTAGGTTATTTAAGTACAAGTGGAAAAGTTTGAGTCCCTCAAGACCCTGGGGCCAACAAATGTTGGTGTCATCCAAATAGTATTTCCACCAATGAGGCTTGAGGGGATGGGAGTTGAGGGAAAGGTTCTCAAAATTCTCCATGTAGAGGTTGGCTATAATAGGGGATAAAGGGGAACCCATAGCAACTCCATCCACTTGCTTAGAAACCACATTTTCCAAAGTGAAGAAAGTTGAACGAAGGCATAGGTCAACAAGAGAAGCTATTTCAACGTTTGTTTTTTGTTTGACCAACTCCACAAACTCAACAAGGGGTGCTTTAGCGAATAAAGAGACCACATCAAAGCTCACAAGGAAAACCCTGTGGGAAATGAAAACACATCTCCAAAATATAAATGAGGAAAACCCTATAGGAAATGAGAACACATCTCAAAAAAATAAATGACATAACAAGGAGAGACTATGTATCCCCCCATAAGATGATGATAACTTCTCTGAATGTTTCTCAAATGCTCTATGTCAAGACAAGTAATATAGAACAGGTACCAAAGAAGTGATGTGAACAATTTATGGATGGTCTTGATGACACTTGTTTGAGTTTTGATGCAAGAAGCAATGTTCTACTAGAAAGAATCTTTCGATGTTTTTAGTGAAGTGTCTCTAAAACTCATGTAGAAGATGATGGTGGATGAGTTGATCATCTTTCAAATTGTTCTTTTTAGTCATTCCCATAGTCTTTGAGTGTTAAATTCAAAATCAAAGAAGAAAGACAAAAGAAATATAAAGTGTTCAAGGTAGAATGACAATGCCAACCCCCTTGATTATTTTGATCCCCTCTATGTTGACACTTCATAAGTTTTAGTGCATATAACAATTTCAATGGAACAAATAACGACACTTTATAATTGAGTGTGATATTGTTTTCTTTGAAATGGGAAATTGATTTTCACTTTTACATGAGCTTGATTAAATGTGAGTAGCTAATCAAAAGCTACAATAATCATTTATGCCTAACTAAAAGTTGCTTTTTATAGCAGACAAAATATGTCTTAAACAACACATTTTTCATATTATCTACATGCTTTTTTTCTGTCTCAAAAAGAGCTTTTCTGACGACTATTTGCAATCAAATTTTTTACTTTCCATTTGAATGTTATGAGAAAAAGAAAATGTACCCCCCTTCACTAGTACTTGGCTGACGCTTGTTAGTCTTTCTTGCAAAAAAATGTCAATTTTGATAGTTGAATAAGTGCAAATCTGTTGTTAGTGGTTAGACTAGTTTTTCAATGTTACAAGAAATGTTACGAGTATAAAAAGCTAATCGTACGACTTTGTCGACTATTTGACGAAGTCGTAGGGAGACGTGTGAGGGTTGACCGTTCATTCGAGCTATTTTTGAAGATTTTTGTAGCCCACATGGAGAGTTGTGACACTTTTTTAATGGTAAGATTTTTAAAACTTGAGAGTCCTGCATGGAATAAATTGATTGACATGTTCTTATGGCTAGCTCAAGTTCCGTTGAAAAATGCAGATCTTGGCATCCCCAACGAGCAGCCCAGTCGAACCATGCGCAATTTCTTGCTGGCTCAACGCTTATCCTTAATTCAATCAACAGGTACTAGCATGTAGGAAACTAAATTCCAGTTATCACGCCCTCTCAGATTTAGTATGCTAATAATCCAGCGAACTACAAACAAAAATATCTAAAAGAAATAATACCAAAAAGAAGGCCGCTGGAATCCGCACAGCAAAATAAAACAATTGATTTATCTATCCGTGGAGAATGCTTTGTAATGGAGGTGGTGTGGACGTTTAATGCCTCGAAGGAAGCCGCCAATGCTAGAGCAATCTGCTATCTCGTGGAAGAGCAATCTGCAATTTATTATAGACAAGAGTAAACTTTCACTTCACTAGATGTTAGAGGAAGGCATCATTGAGTTTGAATGCCGCCATAGCTAGATTGACTTTGTCATGGCACTACCCACGCTCTCAATATCTACCTGTGCTCTCGTCCTCCATATCAATCAGCAGGCATAGGCCGACTTATCGAGATGTGCACTGAGCTTTATAGTTCGAATCATTTTATGGCAGATGATGTAGACTGTTGGCATAAAGCTGGAGTCCACGTGACTGCAGGAAATCAATCTCGGGCTCGTGACAGACTTTGACCGCTTTATCTCAAATTAGGACAAATAGAAACTGCCAAAAAACAATTGCACTGTTGTGCAGGCCGCTTTGTTGCAACAAGCTACAACAGTGATATGTATGGTGGTCGCTGTGTACGTGGACAAATGTGATGGAGACGTGGCTTTAAATAATGCAACTGCCAATATACCAAGTGCCAAGTCGATGTGCATGCTTGCATTCATGGTGCGCGTAGGTTTCAAATAATTGCACCTCTGTCAATCCACAACTATTGCCTGCGCCTCACCATGAATATCTATTTTGTCATGCGAGAGGCAGAGGCCATGTGGAGAAGAAGGCCAATGGAGCTGCTGTGAGCTGATAGAAGGCTTTGAGCTGGACTTTAGGCGCCTGTGGAAGGTGAATTCTGCGTTCACAAAAGAATTGTATACTAGGAAACAATGTGAATCAGCTTGCAATGGAGGTGAGCACAGGTGATGGATTAGCCTCCAAATCTCACCACACTACAAATGAGAAAAATGATCGAATCGGTATTCAAATGCTGTGTGAGGAACTCTTGATTAGGTTAGATGTGAGATTATTGGAAGGCTTTTGCTAACTTTGTTCTGATATCATGTTGTGATTTTCAAGATCATAACAGCAAAAACATGAAACTTTTACAAAATACTTGCAGATTAAGTCAAGAGAATGATACAAGACTTGAGATGAATGTACAATGTGATTGTGTTTAAATAGGAAAGGTGGTGAGGGTAGTCAAGTCAAACACAATGATTGGCTAACCCTTCAATAATGGAACATTTGTTAACTGACATGGCAAGTGACCATGCAAGAGGTGGCCCACAAAGTAATAATACTTGTCTCAACTACATGAGGTGAGAAAAAACTCTAGAAGTTCTTTAGTGGAGACTTAAGCAATATGAATAAGACTCTCAGTTAGGTTAATAGCTAACCAGATTGATAAAGTTACTATTTACACCAAAAATATATTTTCAATAGACCTTTGGAAATGAGGGCTTCGTCAATGGTGACCCCCTTATCAATAATTTCATCAAAAGTGGATATGCAATTTGTACTTGTAAATTTAATGTCATTTTGAGATTAATCTTTGTGATTGAAAAGATGGATAAGTTACTTTTCTTGTATTTGCAAAGGCAAGTGGCTAGCCAAAACCATTCATTGTTGAAAGAAGGAAGAAAATAAATCCTTATTTTGTTGTTTGGTGTAGAGATATCTAGCATAGTTAACTCATTTTCAACATTATAGGACAAATGAATGAAAAATTTACCAACCAACTTAACAAATATTTGTATTGATCCTTGAGGTAGGTGTAAGAAACACTCAAGTACTTGTCCTTCTAAGCTATTAGGAAAGATGACTCTCTTAAGGTGTATGTTTGTATATTGGAAACTTTATTATATGTAATAAGTTTTTTTTTTTTGAGATAGAGTCTCCTAAGGTATATTTGTAATGGGAGGGTGAGATGATAGAGTATGAGGAAAGGTTGAAAATACCCTATCAATTGTGCTATAGTTATTGAATTTTTTGTGACTTAAATGTTTTGGTTGACTAATCAATTTAGGTTCATGTTGGATAAGGTCAATAAACATAAACCTATCAAGGTGAGTTAATAAGTGGGCTCCTTTTTCAAATAATTGTCCTAATATCTCTATCAAGGTTGATGAGACAATGTAGGTAGTTTTGTATAGCGATATTGTTGACAAATTATATGAACTCGGGAGAATACTAATTTTTTCTCAAAAGGTTATCTTTCTTGTCTATGGTCTCATGATGCACTTGGAGTCTTGAGCTTTCCTTTGGTACAATGGCTATCACTACATACCATAGTATTATCTTTGTGTTGTTGCATGTTCAACTTCACTTATAACCTAGTAATGCTAAAACGAAAATAAAGTCTATATTTTTGTTGGGATTTTGGTGACTTTTTAGTTTTTTTAATTTTGGTATTTTTTCAATGATATATTTTTTAAGATTTTTTTTATTTAGATTTAATGATATTTTTGGATTTTGATTTTTATAGCATGCTTGTATTTTTTGGACTTTCATTATTAAGGATTAAAGTCTAAATTAGAAGATGCGTGATGTTTGACTAAAGCGTATGATTAGTTTAAAAAATACATTTAATTAAGGATGAGGATGAATGAAACGATTAATGTGAAGTATTGATGATGAGGTTGTCTAATTTAAATGTACTTTCTAAATGAAGAGATAGGATAAGTGATTTGATTTTTCCTACTTGACATACAAAAGTTCTTGTTACCTAATTTTTAGCTTTCAACTTAAAGCAGGTAACTTAGAGTTTTTTCTTTTCATGTTGTTCAAACATTTAAAAGATAAACCATAAAACTACCAGTTTCTATAGGCATGAAGGATTGATTGTGAAATAAAGTAGATTAAACATTTTGTCATTTCAATGTTGCAATTACAACAAATGAGAAAGAGAATCATAGATATACAAATGTAGTCTTTATTGATAATCTTGAAATGTACATGTCCCTCACAAGCCAAGGGACTAACTCTCTTATTCAATTAACATATGAAGCAATTCATACATGAATAAGTAAAGGAAACAAATAATGTGCATATAAGAATGGAACTAGTCATTTCCTGAGAATGATTGGTTATGGGTTTCCCTACTACTCTCTGCTACTGCCTTGAGCTACTTGTGTCCTCCCCAGCTCCGTAGTGTTCCTCACCCCTGCATCTATAAAAAATGGCATGATTTTAGAGCAAAGCTCTAAGAAATGAAAGATTCAATCCTTACAGACACACCTACCTATGCATGTATAAACCGATTCATAAGTGCATTAAATAAGCATGTAAACCTTGGATGTCTCAGAAAACAATGAAGTCATCAAACACATCCAACATATGCAATTATTTTCTAAATGTTTGCTTCATGTGTAGATTTAGGACAAGTCTAGTTGTTGTTTCATTATAAGATTAATTGATAGCATGTGGGTTAAATGTGGCTCCCACAAGGGTAGAGTTTATCATGCTTTGAAAGAAAAGGAAATTGAGCAACTTGATGAATGATTTATCTGTTATCAATGCATTAAATCAATATGGAATCACACCAGTTGATCAAATTTCATTATCAGATTCAAAAGATGTAACATATTGTGTTGAAATCTCTTTCAATCTTCTTATGAGGATCCATTATCTATTTTTCTTGAGGAAGTGATTTCATAGATGCATCAAGTTCAATTATGCATCTTTCAAACAATGAGGAAGCATTTCAAGTTGTTGTCAAGCCCCTCTCACCATAACCCTATTGGGCAGCCACACATCACATAGGAAGGTGAGTTATTAGGTCACCCACATATGTGACAGGTGGTTGTCCAATAAAGTTAGAATGAGGAGACTATGTGTATTTATCACACATAACAGAAGAAAGAGAAATGGTTGAATCAGCCTCAAAATCAAGTACAAGGACAACACTTTTGCAGGAGCTTACAAGGTTGACAAGCATGGAGAGGTATTCAAAATAGAGCATAATTGTCCTCATGGAAAATAAACATGGCCATCTAATTTTCTACCCTCGTAAGTTAGATGAATGAAAGTTATATGTTGTCCTTTAGATTAAGAACATGATAGGCTTGAAAGCATTCCAAGCATGTCAACAGGAAAAAAACAACCAAAAAAAATTTGAAGTTGCACAAGGTTGAATTCATGGCCTTCTCAATCAAACATTAGAGAAACAATACTACCATATCACATTCAATGCATGATGTTTTAAGGAAAGGCACAAAAGGAAAAGTCATTCAAGAAACATCAACTCTAGTTGACATAGATATATGCATATCATGAATATGTCATTACAAGATGTCATGAGAGCAATAGAACCCTCATATGATTTGATCAAGATACAATTGTTATGCTATAACACAAGGGTTTTCTATTCTCTAAGCATATTACAAAGAAAGGAATAAGCATGATCATCAAAGGACATGAAATACAGTCCATTCATAGGAAGTTCGGAGCATAAGTAGGGAGCAGTCCTAGATTCAATCAATGAACAATAGCAACCATTACTTCTAATGGGGTAGTCATGTGCATTGACAGGCATAGATGTGCTTCAAGGTAAGTCACCAATTCATGAGTGGTTTGATCAATTCAATGCATAAACAATGGGATACAACAACAAAGAAAGTATGATACTAAGGTAGTAGTTGTGGAGCAACATCATCATGCAGGACAAAGAGTATTAAGTCTTGACAGTGCTCCTATAGTAGTGGAACATGGGTGATAGGCCTAGGGAATTTCAATGAACATTAATGGTGGTTTCTAGTTGTACACTTGCCTATTTAGTCACCATTCTAATGTGAGAGGAAACTTATGCTCTATTTTGGAAGACTTTTTGACCTTCTTAGTGATAGAAGGCAATTGTGCATTTTAAGGAGATGTTGGCAACAAGTCAGTATTGCTATTTTTTATTGGATGTATATTCTATGCATCATAACCCTGTATGAAGGTTGGAGAACTATTTTAATTCATAAGCACATGGGATCAATATGTATTAGTAATCATGCTTTCAACATTAAAGTGATAGGTGAGAAAATATAAATAAAAGATAGTGACATTGTACTAATAGAATGCTCTATATGTGATCTCATACAAGCTACAAGAAATACAAATAGGGGTTTCTATCAAGAATTCAATGATCTCATGAAAGGGATAGCAACAAGTAACATATGCTATAGGGCAGTAGGCATATAGTCAAGTTGACCAGAAGGCATTCAATGAAGACAACAACTATGCCTTTCTTAAGGTCATGAAAAGTAACCAAGTAAAAGAAGCTAATGGTGATAAAGGAGGACAAATGTATCTAGTTGCAAGAAGAGAGCAATGTCCAACGGAGGGGCAATACCATCATCTTAGGTACCACTACTACAAGATGATAAATGACAATCTTTGTGTTTGTATGTATGGAGGTCCTAAATTATGCTTTGGGTAAGGTGCATTCATGGCATATTTTGGTGAAGGGTTTCCCAAACATAACAAGATCTGGTGTTATTGCTACACATATGTTTTAGCCATACAAATGCAATAAGAATAAATGACAAAAATAGATAGTCGATCTCATGATCAGAAAAGGAGAAAAGAATCTAGTAGTGGGAGGCAAGAAATAAAATGGATTATTATTGCTATTTTCATGGTGCCTATGTATTCCACTGAATCAGTATATCCTTGTGGAATCCAATATTTTCAATGGGATGTGATATTTTGAGTGAAATGCAAGTTATTCACAATGGCCAAACCCATTTTGGGGTTTTTTTCTCAAAAAACATTCTACAAACGAAAAATACATTACAAAAAATCCAGTTAAATTCCCATTAAAAGATACATTTGTTGCAAATTGGGGCTTTCATTTTCCCCATAATGTACAATGGCATTTCCTCATTTTTCGCACAAAATCTAAAAGTTGTTTTCAAGTTGAAAACATAGCCATCTAGGTTCATTACAAAATTTGTGAAAGAAAATGGCAGTATGGAATAATTTCTACAGGAATTCAAAAAATGAAAAGCCATTCATGTGTCATGATAGGCCATGGTAAAAAAATGGCCTTTTCCTGCATAATGTGAAAAACCCACTTGGGGTTTCAACAAATAGAGCATCATTATTATATTCTACATAAAAGTGAAAGAATTTGCAAAAATAATCATTATTTTGCAACAAGTCTAAGATATGTAAGGAAATCATGTAACCCATTTGGGTGTTTTACAAACAGGTTGTAGTTTCAACAAATATGCATGCTACAAGAAACCCAAATAGCGGTATTTCATAAAATGGAGAAATGAAGTAGAAAATCATGAATACAAGGAAACCCAGTATGAAAAAATGGAGGCCGAGCCACCACTGATTCTTTCTTTTTCTATATTCCAAAAACCCATTTGGGTTATCAATATTTGTGAAATACAAGAAGGAAAAAAAAATAATACATAATGGTTTTGAAAAATGAACACAAGACACTTTGTTCCTGTTCATGGCCGTGGCCAGTGATGTTTTTTTTCATAAGAACAACACAAAAAACAATGGGGTGTCATTGTTAACAAATGAAAAGAAAAGAAAAATGAGCATTTGTTGTTATCTTAGAAAAATGAAGAACTTGAATGGCTTTTTGTTTCTCCAAAACAACAATGGAGTCGTCAACTGAACTTACCTAGAGTTTTGCTCATACAATTTCTACAATTTGCAAGATTTTTGTCACTCAAAAGCTTCATTGAGTTCTCATTGGTGGTTGTTAGCAAGTAAAACAACAAATAGGAGAATGAATGACACAATATGGTCAGGAAAGAAGTCCATCAAAATGCTACAAGCCACGACTTGTACGCCCAAAAATGACCTCCAAGTTCACAAAAATGTAGATTTATGCCAAGTAAACACATTTACCTGTGATTTCATGCAGAAAATGTGAAAATATCAACTGAAAGCCGGTGTCAACACCATTTTCCTATATTTTTCCAAACCCCCATGGCAGTAGAGCAAAATTTTCCAGATTCTTTGAAGACTAAATGATGATGTTTTTTCATCATTTCGATGTTTTGTCATTCAGGGTTTGACCTCATTTGCATTTAGATGGGATTTTTTATCCCTTTTTTAAAAAAGTAAACACATGATAAATGTGATGGGGCTAAAACATTTGTTCTCCCTTAGGTATTTTATGCCTTAAAAAACTTTCCCACTTTTTAAACTTTGCTAAGTCTCCATTTTACATCATATGTTATCACTTAGGCATTTTATGCCTTAGGGATTTTCCCTTATTTTGACTTATGCTAAGTGTGCAAAACAATGGAGTATGCCATGTGACCTATGAGTGATGCCTTGTTTTTTCAATATCATGTAACTTGGAATATGCTTTCCAAGGGACTTGGAGGTCAGCCATATTGGCCAAGTGTTGTTGATGACTATATTCCTTTGCAAAAAAATGTGTATGATGTGTGGGTAAAATGCAGAATATGGTGAGTTGGTGGTCAATTCCTTGGAAAATTTTGAGGGCTTTATGATATGATATTATATGTTGCAATTGTTTTCAATATTTGAAATATCATATAATTGATTTGAAAATCACTTTTAGTTGCTTCAAATGCAAATGTAATGCATTTTAATGGTGGGGCCCTTTGATTTGTGCTTAATTGTAAAGTTACTTGTTAAGTGATGTTTTATGAATCACTTAATAAGATCATTATCTTTAATGCTTTTTTAAAGCCATGTGTTTTCAAAAACACGCATATTGCATAATGGGGAATGTGGTCAAATATTGCAAGAGGACGAATGATGACTTGCAGAAGTGTGGGAAGTGTGAGATACTGTTTGGATTGATTTTGGTGAAGGGGAGACCAACTGGAGGCATTTTTGTCACATTTTTGGGGTGACTGTTGACTTGGCCTATTTTCCTTCATGTGGAGGGCATTTTGGAGAGTTCTTGAAGGTTCTTTTGGGGCTTTTTCTATTTTATCTGACCAGAATCTTCTAGAAACACTTGTGTGGTAGTTTTTGATAGTTTTGGCTTAAGTATATTGTTTTTTATCATTTGGAGGGATTTCTTTCTTTTTGGGCAAGAGGATAGCTTAATTTCTTGGAGTTATTTTCATGGAGCTGTATTGTAGCTCATACAGACCTATTATACAGTAAGCACTTTGAATTAATACATTGGAGCATTTTTATTTTCTCTCTTCATGTTTTATGGTATGCCACTAATGGTTGATCAAACTATTTTTTGAAAATTCATCTTTCCTTACAAACTTGTCCCATATTTCATGCATCCATTTGACATAAAATGTATGTTTACAGGTTATAAACTATGTTGTTTAGTGGTGTTATTGATTGTGAAATCTATTTTTCCTTTAGAAAACACTATTATGGACCTATTTATAAATTATTGATGTTAACCACATTGGATAGGAAGTTTTGTGAGTGAGTTTTGAGATATTAATTTGAATGTGTAAGGCTATTAGTAGGTGTAGGTTGTTTTGGTGTATCACCTTAGTTTCTTTCCAACATTAGGTTTATTTTATGCAAATTATTACCCTTATCTTAGAAATTAAGTAGTTAGGTGGCATCAAATGGGGAAGTTGGCCCATAATCCAGAGGTCTTCCTTCAAATAGGTTACACACAACCTAAAAGTAGTCCCATGTTAGTCCAAATCTGCTAAGTTCACTTAAGACTTAGCAAACAGGGTGCAAATTTGGGGAACTAACAGTTCTCATGTAAGATTGATTAGGTTTCATAGACAAGTTAACTTATGATAGGTGATGTTCCTAAGCTATGTTTTCTAAGGTTTTAACATGATTTCTATTTTTCAATTGACTTTCTAGTTCAGATAGGAAAAACTCTTAAGGACACAAAGGTCAAGGATAAGATAGGATATCAAGTCTTGATTTTAAAAGATAAGTTTTTGAATTAGATTGAAGTGGATGATGTGTGTTTATTTGATACGTGTCTTGGATGAAATGGGTGAGTTTTTTAGAGGTTTATTGTTACATCCCCCTAAGACTTAATGTGCTTATGATATTGGAACCATGGATGTTAATATTGTTGCTATAACTTCCTTTCATGTGAATGTGAAATAATGGATTAAATAATTGTTTTATTTTTGCAACCGTAAATGTGAATGTGGATGATTATTAAATATGTGAATGTCCTTGATTATAATGATGATGATGATGATATTATATGTAAATATGAATTAATGCATCAGGAATGGTCTAACTATAGTTTCCTATGTCAATTGGTTGCAAGATCAACATTGCACAGAAGGAAAAGGGACTATCATCAGGGAGAGGATGCAGTTGACAAAGATCTATTTGTCATCAAACTCTGGGTAGTATATGACAATGCAAAGATATAACATTGGCCTTGGATTAAGTAATATAAATATTGATCATTAAAGTTGAAAATAAAATATAAAAATACTTAATGAGGGTATTTTAAATATAATAATATAACTATAAATGTTTAAATATTAAAGTTTAAATAATAATAATAAAAGACCATTATACATTGAAACAAAATAAACATATTATTTCATTGTCGAATTCATGTGGGAGATGGTCGACGGCTCATGGAGGCATATCACTCCCCCACTCCACTAGAAAACACATGGAATCCAAGGAGTCTTGGAAGATTCCAGAATGGAATACAAAAGGGAAACCTCTAAATTTTGGTCTCTCTCTCTATTGAGAATTCATTCAACCATTTTTCTTCATTCAATTTTTGAGCCGACGAACTCTACTTTGTTTAGGAAAAGTATGATGGTAATCTTTCTACCATAGATAGGGTTTCATTTTCACATCCATCTGTAACCACCTTCCTGAAGAAATCAAGCATCATCTTTTATGTATCTGAAGCTTCCTAAGAACATATTCCTCAGACTACATCTTGGTGTGGGATTTTCAATTGAGACAGGCTGAGGAGGAATTCAAGTGTCAATCTATGTATATCGAAGGTCAAGCTATAAGAGGTATTTGAGAAAATGATTCTCCACACTCATCAAGTTTTCAGATGCAACCAAGCACGTCAAGAACTTTTGTTTGGTATTTCCTTTGGAATCTATTTGATATCATATTCTGGAGCTCTTGTTTATAATTTGTAGATCTGTTAAAATATTAGTGTGTCCTTTCTCTAATTGAGTTAGATATGGGAATATATAAATTTGTGTGATCACGTATCATTATAGGCTAATTTCATCACCGAATCTCTATCTCCTATAGAAAGTAGAGTCTAGATGTTGCATATTGAATTTCTTATTGCTCTGTATCTGAGTTAAATCTCCATCTAGTGTCTTGCATCCATTACCACTAATATTATGATGCCAACCGTTTCAATAATTTGAATCTTCACTGTCAATGTAGACTTAGGGTTTTTTCCTTGGATAGCTAGTCTTTGATATTATACATCTAAATTGTGAAGCCATATCTCCAACTCGAATCTCCAAGCCTAAAAAGCAAATATAAATTGTAATTTATCTATAGCAAACTGGAGCTCACTTTATCTCAAACCTTGTTTTAGAAGCATTAAAATTGAATGGTAATTTACTCCTTAATCCTAAAATTATTCGATAAGTGCTCTTTTCCCCAATATTTCAACCCCTTGTTCTGAAATAATGGCCACCTGAGTTTGTGAATAACCAAGGCTCGTTGGATAACTCATATGTTAATCCTCTTTTCCTTATTCCAAATCTATACCACTCTTAATAGTTTAATCTCGAAAAGTATTCCCTTTTGCATACCATGATCTTGAGTTGTCAGTGAAATTAATTGAGTTTGGAAAAGTACTTAAAAAAACTAGTATGCTCTCTCTCTCTCCATAAAGAAATCAATCATTCCACTTAAAGAAAAGATCCAATTCTAACACAAACAATAAACTGTAAGGTTATGAACCCAAGAGTATATTGCTACGTCAATAATGATACATGATATAAGAAACCTAATCTAGAAGTAGTCATGTCGAGCAAGGGTGTATGTTGATGGCACTATAGTGCTAAAGATGTAAGCAAAGTAGTGCCAGAGGCATCAACACAGTAGTGCTAGAGAAACTAGCACAGTGGTGCTAGAAACAATTAAAAATCCTTGGCCAAGGTAGATGCTAGTTAGGCAAAAGTCAGCTTTCATGTTCTAGATATACTCTGGTCAGAATGATCCTTTTGGATAGGAGGAACCTATAGAGGAGGAATCAACTAGCAATATAGGTGTGGAAGGGTCGAGTTTCTTTAGTTGAAGAACACAGGAGACCAGTAGGTCTTGGTTGGGCCGTAAAACCCCTGATGATAATTCCTTTTCCCCAATGATAAAGTAGCTCAATAATTTCTGCTTGAAGATGATGTTAGATAACAAACTCTTTCATTCTTATTTCCAAGTATTGCTTGTCAATTTTTAAAGTTTATTTACCATTATGCATTTGTATATTTATGAAAATGTTCGTTGATGAATTAGCAAATATAGTTAGCTAGCCATTCCATTATGTTAAAATGTTGAATTCTTGAAGGTAGTTTGAATTAATTAAATAATTTGTGCCCTAAAAGAAAACCCTAGTTTGACAATTTTTTTGTTATGAATTATTGTGAAAGGTTAGAAGTTTTTTTTAGCTAACATTGGTTAAAAATAGATGTTAGTTACATCTTATATTTAGTTGGAAAACCCTAGTTTTAAAATAAAGTTAGTTAGAAATAGCTGAAAATTAGTTAATTGTTTATTTTATAAACTGTAGAACATATAGGCTATATTACACATGGTATTAGAGTGACCGGGTTTGACACTGAACCTCGTGCTCAACATGCAATCTTTGAAAACTAAATTAATTGTTGATGTTATTCCAGGATGGTGCTGATACGACAAACACCTCGGAAGAAGGTCTGTGACCTGATATCTATTTAGATGTGGAAGATTAGGCTACCATTTGATTACTTAGACTGTTCTTTCCCATCAGATATATAGAGATGATGGCCGAAGCCATAAAAAGACTCTAGAAGGAGAGGAAGAAATGGAAAACCTTGAGAAAGGAAAAAGTTAAAGTCAAGATAATGATTGAATGATCAAAACCAACACACTGGAATCTACCAAGTTGAAGACCCAACCTGAAACAACTAAGGAAAAATGAGTTTCTACTCCAAGTTACAGACTTCTTCCGTACACAGAGCTCCATGATCAGGAGGATCCTAAGACTGATAGTGGAATTGAACCTTGAACTCTAAAACCAAAACTAATTATGGAAGTGATAAATATTTTGTAATCCTTGTAATGAATCTATCACAAGAGTGATAGAAAATTTTGTACTATTATGAAATAAATCTATCACAGGATGTGATAGAAAATTTTGTATAAACCTATCACAAGATGTGATAGAGAAATTTTGTATTATCTATGCGAGGATCAATCACAAGGAGTGATGATCCATATACAAGCAATAAGTAAAATTTTGTTGCATCAATCAGATTTTGTGAATTACTTGTTTTAAATTCAAAATGACTTGAAGTTTGAAAATGTTGAATGAGTTATGCAAAAGAAACCTATATGAAACTATGACATAAAAACTAATAAACAAATAAGACTAATTAGAGCCATTAATGTTCACTAGGACATCATCAAAATGGAAACTTCTAGACATGGACTAGGGGTGGACCAAAATAATAACCCCATGGCCAAGCTGGACAAGTTATTAGCTTTGATGAATGCAACCCAAACCTGGTTAGCTAAAATGAAAAAGAAAAGTGGAAGGGTAACCTATGACAAGTGAAGAAAGAACAAAACACCAAAGTGAACAACAAGAGGAAACATCAAAAACCTTGACCTTGGAACATAAGAAAAGTAGACTGGCTGATGAACTAGCCAAGGACATGAAGAAAATTAAACCCCGTAAGTTTGAGGGCTCTCTTTCGGGTGATTCTATAGAGGCGTGGTTGATAGAAATGGAAAAATAATTTGAACTGAGGGATTATTTTGATAATTCAAAGGAAGCATGGGTATCTTATCAACTGGCAGGAGAAGTTACCACCTAGTGGGAAAAAAGAGGAGAAATGGGAATGGTAGCAACTGAGGTATCATGGGAGTAGTTTGTATAGTTATTTCATCAAAGGTGGCTTCCGTAGACATACTATGATCAAAAGCTATTAGATTTTGAAAATATAAGGCAAGGACCTCTATCAGTTAATGAACATTGGGAGAAGTTTACTTGATTGCTTAAGTATGTTCCTTAGTACCAACAAGATGAAAAATTCAAGGTTGGGAAGTTTATAATGGGAGTGAATAATTGAATAAGAGGTTTTGTGGATGTATTGGCTCCTCGAATAATGGATGATGCCTATGAAAAGATATTTCAACAAGAGTAGAGACTAAAGAAAGATGACTCTTTCTAGGACAAGAAGCACAACAAAGGAAAGTGGGAGCAGTCTCATCAAAATTTCAAAAAGAAGGGTCACAAGAATAATAGATTTGAAAACAAGAGAGACAAAAGGAATAATTTCAATAATAATAAGGATGAAACCACTGCAAATAAAGGATCATAAAAGAGAGGACCACCTAGAGGGTGCTTTAATTATGGAGGTGAACATTATGCCACCCAGTGCCCACATAAGAATCAGTAGGGACAACAGCAGTGGAAACCTTTACCATCTTAGTAAATGACTTTTCAACAAATAATTCATGCAACAGTTGACAATTGGCAAGCTAAATACCAAGCTACCCCTTTAGAGACTCTAGGTATGCTCTATGGAAACCCCATAACCATACTAAGTGATACTAGAGCCACATAAAGTTTTATATCTCCTAGGATATTGCATAAATTTCCTAAAATAACTGGGTACATGGTTAAATCCTAGACTGTAGAATATTAGATTGTCTAGATGACCTAAGAAATCTTATGATAATACATGGGGTACAACAAGAAGTTAGGATATGACAAATATCAACCATGCAACTCAAAAGAAATAAGAGGAAGGGATATCAATTATTTATAGTCAAAATGGAAGAAGTTAGGGAATATAAAGAAAGCACATACTTTGATGATATGATAATGCAAACCTAGAGCCGAGAAGGGGAAATGGAGATAGATTCTAAGGAAGAAACCTTCACTAAAAAGTACCCCTATCTTCAGGAATATCAAGACATGTTTCTAGAGGAACTGCATGGGTTACCACCTAGGAGGTAGTTTTAATTCACCATTGATTTGGTTCCTAGAGCCAAGCCAGTCTTTAAGGCACCTTACTGAATGACTACAATGGAGTTGATGGAGTTAAAGATGCAACTATAGGAATTGCTAGATAAGGATTTGATATGACCTAGTGTTTCACCCTAGGGTGCTCCAGTAATATTTGTGAAGGAGGATGGGACTCTTCATCTGTGTATAGAATACAAAATGTTCAACAAGCTTACTATCTGAAACAAATACCCATTACCTCATATAGATGATCTTTTTTACTAGATGAAAGGGGCAGCAGTGCTCTCCAAAATAGATCTAAGATCAGGTATCATCAACTCAGACTGAAAAAATAAGATATTCATAAAACAGCCTTTAGAACCAAATATGGGCACTACAAGTTCACAGTTTTACCTTTTGGACTTACCAACACCCCAGTTGCATTCATGAATTTGATGAACAACATATTTAGAGATTGTTTAGATAAGTTTGTATTGGTTTTTCTTGATGACATACTCATCTATTCTAAAAATGAGGAAGAGCATCTTTGACATCTTCAAATAGTCCTTCAAGGGCTAAGAGAGAATAAGATTTATGGGAAATTATCAAAATGTACCTTCTTCCACAAATAAGTATACTTAGGACATATAATCTTTGCTAAAGGAATCATTGTAGACCCTACAAAAATAAAAGCAATAGTGGATTGGCCAATACCTAAAAATGTTCATGAGGTCATAAGCTTTATGGGTTTGGCTGGATATTAATGAATATTTGTCAAGGATTTTTCTAGAACCGCCCACCCTATCACTTCTCTCCAAATAAAAGGAAGAAGGTTTGAATGGATAGCAAAGTGTCAGGAAGCATTTGACACTTTGAAGGAAAAATTAGCAATTGCACCAATTTTGATTGTGCCAGATCCAAATGGAAATTTTGTGGTGGTAACGGATGTGTCTGGTAATGGACTTAGAGGAGCGTTAATGTAGGAAGGAAAAGTCATGGCTTATGAATCCAGGAAACTGAAGTAGTATGAACAAAATTATGCACCACATGATCTAGAATTAGCTGCAATTATGCATGCCCTACAAATGTGGTGACATTATTTACTAGGAAAGACTTTGTTGGTGTAAATAAAGTCTTGTACCTAGTTAATTCATTACTAGGGGACTTATTTACACATGTTAAGTTTACTTAGTTCCTAGGAAGGAATCTTTCTAGAAGATGTTAGTTGTCATTAGTTGTTATCTTATCCTTTGACAACTACTACATGTGAACCTAGGTAAGTGTGATTAATTGTCTCATGTCATATGATTAAGACACTTGTCATAATCCTATGACATCTTGCATCTCACCTTGGCTATATAACCAAGGGAATTCTCTCATTTGTAAATCACAATCATATCATTGAAATTGAATATAGTCTATTCTTGTCACATTCTATTCTCTCTCTCTTTTGTGCTTTCCATTTGGTCTCAAGATCTTGGCAGCCATAGCCAATTCTAATAGACTTCTGAGCTTAAGTCAAATCATCAAGGGCTGAAATATCTATTTACTCAATCCAACCTAAATGCATGAAAAAGAAGATGGATGGAATTAGTTTCAGACTATGACTTTGAGATCAATTATATAAAGGGAAAGGAGAATAGATTAGTTGATTCCTTGAGTCGGCGAAGGAACATAACTGCTATGGCAACTATCAACATAGACTTTACAATGCAGGGTCTACAAAAACTAAAAGAGGATGACTACTATAATCAAGTATGAGAAGCTCTTCTATAAAACTCATAGGATTCTAATTATGAGGGATTCTAGATAGAAGAGGACAAAATTTTGAGATTCAAGGGTAGGGTGTACATTCCATATTCATCAGAATTAAGGAAAACAATTTGGAAAGAAACTCACACCACATCATTTTCAAGCCATCCCAGAGTAACCAAGATGTTGGCAGATGTGAAACCATTATATTTTTTAAAGGGAATGAAGAAGGATGCAGCCAGATTTGTTGTAGGATGTTTCAAATTCTAGAAGGTTAAAGTTGAGCATCAACATTTAGCAGGGTTATTACAACCTCATAGCATACTAGATTGGAAGTGGAAAATTATAAGTATGGATTTTTTACAAGGGTTACCAAAGACAAGGAATAGACATAATACCATATTGTTTGTAGTAGACAAACTCACCAAGGTGGCACATTTCATACCAGGGAATTTGATAGATGGGACTTTCGTAAGTATGCAAAAATTTGGGAAAGAAATATTTCATGTACATGGAGTACCAAAGAAGATCATTTCAGATAGAGATGTCAAAATAACATCTAGATTTTGGCAGACACTATTTTCTGCTTTAGGGACACAATTAAACATCAGTACAACCTATCATATTGAAACGAATGGTCAAATAGAAAGAGTTAATCAAATATTAGAAGACCTACTTAGAATGTATTCTATGGATCACCAACATAAGTGGGAGGAATATTTTCCTTTGGTAGAATTTTCCTACAATAATTCCTATCAGTTAGCTATTAAAATGGCACAATTTGAAGCTCTATATGGCAGAAAATGCTGGACCCCTATAAGTTGGAATATGTTGGAAGACAGGATTATTTTAGGGCCAAAGATGCTCTAGGAGATGGAAGAGTACGTCAAGCTAATTAGGAAAAGTTTGAAAGAAGCTAATGATCAAAAAAAGAGTTATGCCGATGTAAAACAAACTCCTAGACAATTTGTAGTTGGAGACAAAGTCCTCTTGCGTGTCAAACCAAATAAAAGCTCTATTAAATTTGGAAAGACTTCAAAGCTCACCCCAAGATACATGGGACCTTTTGAAGTACTAGAAGTGATCAATCTAGTGGCTTATAGAATTACTCTACCGCCAACTCTCTCTAGATTGCACAATGTGTTCCATATTTCCTATCTTAAGAAATATTTTGTAAACTTTGAGCATATGATTGACCAAAATTCCTTGCAGGTGCAGGATCTAGGGGTGATTACTATAGAACCAATTTGAGTGCTTGAGACATGTTAGTTGCACTTATGTAATCATGAGTTGGTTTAATGTAAGGTCCAATGGGACCAGTATTCAGAAGAAAATGCCACCTAGGAGGATTATGAAGAAA
The DNA here is from genome assembly GCA_007258455.2 of Sequoia sempervirens. NCBI lineage: Eukaryota > Viridiplantae > Streptophyta > Pinopsida > Cupressales > Cupressaceae > Sequoia > Sequoia sempervirens. The sequence continues at coordinate 374,779,891 of VDFB02047230.1, read as the reverse complement.
TCCTTTAGAATTTTCCTTATTTGTTTTCAAACCATATGAAATTTTGATCATAGACTTGAATTTAAAAATAAATAATCATCGAGGATGATGATTCTTAATGGGTGGAGTATGTTACATCCCCCTAAGACTTAATATGTTTATGATATTGGAACCATGGATGTTAATATTGTTGCTATCACTTCCTTTCATGTGAATGTGAATGATTATTAAATATGCGAATGTATTTGATGATAATGATGATGATGATATTATATGTAAATATGAATTAATGCGTTAGGAATGGTCTAACTCTAGTTTCCTATGTCAACTGGTTGCAGGATCGACATCACATGAAGGGAAAAGGGACTATCATTAGGGAGAGGACACAGTTTACAAGGATCCATTTGTCATCGAACTCTAGGTAGTGTATGACAATGCAAAGATATAACCTTGGCCTTGGCTTAAGTAATATAAATATTGATCATTAAAGTTGGAGATAAAATATAAAAAATACTTAATGAGGGTATTTTAAATATAATAATATAATTATAAATGCTTAAATACTAAATTTTAAATAATAATAATAAAAGACCATTATACCTTAAAAGAAAATAAACATATTATTTCATTGTCGAATTCGTACAGGAGATGGCCGATGGCTCATGGACGCAGAGCACTCCACCACTCCACCAGAAAATGCATGGAATGCAAGGAGTCTTGGAAGATTCTAGAATGGAATTTGAAAGGGAAACCTCTAAATTTTGCTCTCTCTCTCTATCAAGAATTCATTCAACCATTCTTCTTCATTCAATTTTCATGCTAACAAACTCTACTCTATTTAGGAAAAGTTTGATGGTAATCTTTCAGCCATAGCTAGGGTTCTATTTTCACGTCTGTAGCTGACAACCTTCCTGAAGAAATCAAGCATCATCTTTTTTGTATCTGAAGCTTCCTATGAATATCTTCCTCAAACTACATCTTGTTGGTGCGATATTTTCAATTGAGACAAGCTGAGGAGGGATTCAAGTGTCAATCTGTGTATATCGAAGGTCAAGCTATAGGTGGTATTTGAGCAAAGGATCCTCCACACTCATCAAGTTTTCAAATGCAACCAGGCACGTCAAGAACTTTTGTTTGGTATTTTCTACGGAATCTATTCAATATTATATTCTGGAGTTTTTGTTTAAAATTTCTATTTGTTAAAAGATAAGTGCATCCTTTCTCTAATTGAGTCAGATATGGGAATACATAAATTTGTGTGATCATGTATCGTTATAAGCTACTTTCATCACTGAATTTGGTAGTATTTATCTATGTCTCTTGTAGAAAGTAGAGTCTAGATGTTGCATATTGAATCTCTTATTGCTCAGTATCTGAGTTAAATCTCTCTCTAGCATCTTGCATGCATTACCACTAATATTATGATGCTGAATGTTTCAATAATTAGAATTTTCATTGTCAATGTAGCCTTAAGGTTTTGTCCTGGGATAGCTAATCTCTCATATTATACATCTGAATTGTGAATCCATACCTCCAACCCGAATCTCAAAGCCTCAAAAAAAAAAAAATTGTAATTACTCTGTAGCAAACTGGAGCTCACTTTATGTCAAACCTTGTTGCAAAAGCATTAAAATGTAATGGTAATTTCCTCCTTAATCCTTAACTTATTTGATAAGTTCTCTTTCCCCCAATCTGTCAGCCCCTTGTTCTAAAATACTGGTCACTTGAGTTTGTGAATAACCAAGACTCCTTGGATAACTCGTATGTTAATCCTATTTTCCTTATTCCAAATTTATATCACTCTTAATAGTGTGATCTAGAAAAGTATTCCCTTTTGCATACCATGATCTTGAGCTGTCATTGAAATTAACTGAGTTTGGAAAATTACTTAAACAAACTAATATGCTCTCTCTCTTTCTCGCCATTAAGACATCAATTATTCTACTTAAAGAAAAGATCCAATTCTAACACAAACAATAAACTATAAGGTTATGAAGCCAAGAGTGTATTGCTATATCAATAATGGTACATGATATAAGAAACCTAATCTAGAAGTAGTCATGTCGAGCGAGGGTGTATGCTAATGACATAATAGTGCTAGAGGTATCAACATAGTAGTACCAAAAAAACTGGCACAGTGGTGGTAAAAGCAATGAAAAATCCCTTGCCAAGGTAGATGCCAGTTAGGCAAAACTCAACTTTCATGTTCCAATTATACTCTGGTCAGAATATTCCTTCTAGATAGGAGGAACCTACAAAGGAGGGATCGACCAATAGTATAGGTGCATGGACACCAGGGCTAGAGACATGATGTCATTTGATCCTTGTTGATTTCCCTCGAGAAGGGCGAGGTTTCTTTAGACGAAGAACATAGGAGACCAGTAGGTCTTGGTTGGGTGGTAAAGCCACTAAAGATAATTCCTTTTCTTCAATGATAAAGTAGCTCAAGAATTTTTGCTTGAAGATGATGTCAGATAACAAACTCTTTCATGCTTATTTTCAGGTATTGCTTGTCAATTTTTGAAGTTTATTTACTATTATGCAATTGTATATTTATGAAAATTTTCATTGATGAATTAGAAAATATAGTTAGCCAGCTATTCCATTTCATGAAAATGTTGAATTCTTGAAGGTTGTTTGAATTAATTAAATAATTTGTGCCCTAAAAGAGAAACCTAGTTTGACAGTTTTTCTGTTATGAATTATCGTGAATGGTTAGAAGTTCTTTTCAGCTAACATCAGTTAAAATTAGAAGTTAGTTACATCTTATATTTAGTTAGAAAACCCTAGTTTTAAAATAAAGCTAGTTGCAAATAGGTTAAAGTTAGTTAACTATTTATTTTATAAACTGTAGAATAGATAGGCTATCACATTTATGTTTTGAAAGGTAAATATTACATGTGCAAGGAACATTTTATGAGGTATGATGATGTTAGGATAGGGATGCAAATGATGGTGTTAATCCTAATTTTTGTGTAGCATGAGTTGATGTTGGATTTGAAATACAAGATGATATTATGGTAGGGTTGTAAATGATGGTGTTGTCCACCTAAGATTTGAGTAAGATAACTTGATGTTGGATTTGAAAGATATGATGATGTTATAGTAAGGATGTAAGTGATGCAACAAAACTTCACACCATTAAATTCATTGATATTATTAAAAAAAAAATAGATCCTTACAAATTTAAAACCCAAAATTCTCATCAATTCTCCATTCTACTTCTGAAAAGAAAAAAAAAACTATTGAAATTATTATCAAATCTCACCTAATACGAACTTACTATTTTCAATAATTTTGCATGCTTATTTGCATGGCCATGAAATATACCATTTATTTAAAACTAACAAATGTAAGACTAATTGCCAAATCTCTAATTTAAACACATGTGAAGTTTGAAACTAAATAAAAAGATCCAATCTTGGAAAATAGTGAAAAAATCCTTAAGACCTCAATTTGAAGTCTTAGATGATTGAAAGCAACCCTAAAAATTGTCGAGAATTGCTCCAACTAAATAAGTGTTGTTGCATTATAATTATTTTTTGAGATGCTTTTCCATGTAGATTTCAACTCAATCAGACTTTTGAAATTCCTTGCATTAGTAAATGATGGTGTTTTGGTTTATGAATAAAACCTAAAAAGAGAATTTGGACATGACTTAGGATATGTTTTTAAAAATGTTAGGAAGGTGGGATAAGTGATATGTTAATAAATGAACCCTAAAGAGAGATTGCTAAATCAGATCCAGGGTTGCGATTTATGGCATCAAAATGGAATAAGTCTATGGATGCTCCAAAAAAACAAGACTACTAAATATAAATGTTGGGGTTTGATAAAAGATGTAGGATAGAATGGATGACCTTAGAGTGTAATGGATTGTTATTAATAATAGCTATAAACTGAGTTTTAATGATGTAGATGATTATTAGATGTAAAACTTGACTTGGAGATGGTTGACAGCCCGAACTTAAGAAGAGGACAATCCTAATCTAAACAAACAAAAACAAATGTTTTTTGTTTTTAAATTTTTATATTTTTTGTATGAGGCTGCAAACATGCACTTATTATTCACAATACACAACTAAAAAAGCACACTAAATTTTTTTAAATTATTCAATAAAAGATGTGTAGTGGACTATACGCCCACCAATATACCTTGTCCAAGAATGATATGTAAGTTCTCTATTGAAAAAAGCTAACTGTTTTTCATCATCCAAGATCGCTCATAATGTTACGAAGAAAGAGCATACACAACATATATATTTATTGTACCATGCGATATGTGTATATACACTTGCAGTCTACCGATTACTCCAGCAAGTTTAAATCGCTTTCCTTTTTTCTTCCTCCGTGTTGGAAATCATATGTTGAAACAAGGCGAGCACTTTATTTTTATTCGGAATTGTCGACTCTACATGTAATAATTCATCGAAGGATAAAAAATGCATTTTACGGATACTAGGAATCCGATAGTTATTCGCGATGTAGATAAGCATTTCCCAGATTCCGAACATTTTCAATCAATTTTTTTCATGTCGCGACTCCAGATCGTTTGCCTTCCAACCAAGCTTTTAAGTCGACGGTATTTGTAGTCTCGACGTCAGACAAATAATACGGACAAAAACCCTCTTACAAGCATATACACGTGTTCGTAAGGGTCGAAACGAGAAAATAAAAGTGTCGAATCTTATTATATGCAGTCGTCACGGCAATATGCGAGGCCAAGTTGGATTCGTCGAAGAAACTGCACGCTTCCGAAACGCCTTTTTCTTTGAATATATTCACTTCGTCTATTCCCTGCATTTTTAAGAACGTACTAAAACCGTCCATGTATCATCATCAATGTCCATTCGCCTCCTCTTAAGTTCGATGGATTATTTGGTTAATAAATTTAGAAGAGAGGAAAGATTCATGAGGGTATTTTGCATTAGGAGGCATGTTATAGAGGGAATAATTTCAAATGAAGTTAAAATTGAAATTTTATTAGTGAAATGCAAACCCTTGTTTCATTTTCTAAACCCTTTGTCAGCTATTATATTAAATATAAACATCATAAATAGTTAGTTAGATGTTAATTTAGTTTCATACTTTGGAATGCATGACTAAGATATTTAGGGCATTTGTTGAAGGTATGTAAACTCTTATTTCTTTGTAGTGTTGTTAGATAATGCTAGGTTTTTCTATTTATTTTTTGGCCTTTCCAATCTTTATACAAATATATTTTGAGTTTTCCTTTTCCTCGAGGCATCATCATATCATATTTTTATTGGTTTTGTCATATTTAAAATCAAACTATGGTTTCTCTAATACATTTCTTTGAATAAGGGTTAGGCAATTATACAAAACAATTAATTTCATGGTCTTTTATAACATGTTTTTGATTTGAGGGTTCATTTATATTACGTATTTCTAAACACTTTGAGATCTAATTACCCTTTTTATTTTCCTAGGAAGGATTGTAAGATAGAGATTGAAGGGTTGGTTCTAGATGGCAACTCACTAAACACAAATAATAGGATTTTGTCCAAATAGAAAAGATTTTATGGATGGTCATCTAAAGGGTTAAATAGGCCTTGTACCCACACAAATGTTGTCACTATAGGAAGGCTAAAATTATAGGAAATGTCACTATAATAGAAAAAGTGTACTTGGATATGCAATCAAATGGTCACTATTTTATAAATTGTTTGATTCAAATTTTGATCTTGAGTTAAATTAGTTTCTTAATAATAGTCACAAGTCATCATAGCATAAGAGTGGACAACTGAAATATCTACATTATACTTTCATATTTGAGAAAAGTTCATCATAATAATATCCAATCATCATTCATAAAATGACTATTATGGTAACAATGAAATATAATCATGAATCATATGGATAATCATTATGAAATTTATAATGATATCAGAATGATTTAAATATTATCTTTTTAACATAATACCCCATAAAAATTTGACATAATTTTTTGGGCTTTATAGGATGGATCTGATGGAACCTACAAATTTTTAATGTTCCATCTCAAAATCTTATCACATTTTAAATACTGGGTTGGTACCTGAGGGCTTAGGGTTATGCTTTTCATCATTGTTGAAGGGTTTTGTGTTAGCATGGAATCCTTCCTTATGAAACCTTTAGCTCTAAACTCTTGCAAGGTTCTAATTTTCCATTTTCCTCCTATTGTTTGTTTTGAGTCACATTAAAACATCTTATGTCATTAACAGTCGTGGGGTAACCGGTCCCTCGTGCCTAGGTTTGAGTTTATCATTTTATAGATAAGGTTGGATTAAGAGCCTTTTTGGCCTTTACATCATTTGCGTTTTATGACTTAGGAACTTTTGAGCCCATAATTCTCTCGTATCATCATAGGAGGTCCCCTTCATTAGAACAACTTGTGGGCATGTGCTTAAAATTTTTCACTTAAGTCTCGTCGACCACATCTTTTTATTGCTCATTGCAGATTGCTTAGTGTATGTTTTGAATCAACGACAAGCTATGAGCGGTATTGTTTTAGCTTCACTCATCGCATATAGCTTTGAGTGCCCTTAATATGAAATAGTGATGGGAAATACTCTTTCCTCTCCTTATAGTGATTGATTTTTTACTTATCACTAATGGTATTTGAGCCTTGAGTTTTGTATTAGTGATCAATGATGTCCTCTGGTCTTTCATTCTTCTCTACATCGCTCATCACAGATGGTTATGTAATGGTAAGTTTTCAAATAGCGATGATTGATATGATGTATCTCCCATGCTTCACACATTGCATATTAGTTTTGAACATCAAGTTCTATATTAGCAATATGCGATGCAAATGTTCAATGTAAACACTGGGATCTCCCATCGCTAATTGCTTGAAACATGTATGAGGAGAATTAGTGATGAGCGATGGCCTTGATGTTTTTATTTTATTGCTCACCACAGATTCATTCCAAAGCTTAAATTTCAAAATAGCAATGAACGATGAAGTTATATGTTCAAGTTTCTTTCGCTACTTTGAATATATCTTATGTGCAATGTATTTTGTATAATTGATTCTCATGCAGGTGCATGTGTCTTAATCTAGCCTCTTTGCCTTATCTCCTATTACTGATCTGATCAATAATTTGAAGTATGAATCACTAATGTGTGATAGGAAGGTGAATGTGATCAAGGAGGGGCCACATATCTAAGGGTTGAGATTTCATCGCTTGGATGCTTGCATCATTGATAGGATTAGTAAGGGATGAAATCTGTTAGCGATAAGTGATGACTATTTAAGGTAAAGGTAATGTGGCAATGACTATTTGTTAGCAGGATGAGTGGAGAACAATTGGTATGGTTTTAAAATAAGATGATCCAATGGGCTAAAGTTCATCATGATAATACTCTCATTGTTGATTGAACTCTAGAATTTGGGGTGGCAATGAGCGATGAAATGTATAAGGGAGTGTTCTCTTCAAAAGTTAGTTTTGTGTACTTCACCGATATTAATGAAGGAGCATGGATTGAGTTGGTGATGCATGCTAATTGTCAGATCGTCTATGATTAATGAAGATTAAAGAAAAATGTGGCAGTATTTGAGGTGGCATCACTATTTTCTAGGAACAAGTTGCTAAAGACTAAAAAATGATGCTCATGATTGCCATGGATGAATTTTTAAAGCCTCAAGGATCGACGACCCAGATTGAAAGTTGAGTTGCTAAGTTATCAACTCACTTGCATGAGTTCTTGAAGATCATTAATTGCTACATGCTCCAAATTTTCTATTTAATACAAATCACTTGTTGTTTGTTTTCACCATTTTTTAGTCTATAGAGAATGTGAGGTGTAGGTTAGTGAAGAAGTGTGAGAATGTTAATTTTCTTGAGCTGAGAAGTGAATGTTCTTGTCCCAGGTGAGTTAGTCTTCAATTGGGCTTTCTATCATTCATGCTCCAACTTGCCTAGGATTTCCTTTTTTTGGGATTGGTTGTGATTGTCAAGGTTTGTGGGTGTACTTCCCTACAAATTTGACTCTGAGGCTTTTTAGTTGTTAGTTTCTACTCAATTTAGTCTTGCTAGTTATCACCTTTTGTTTAGTGAGATGGGAAAGTCGGGTATGCCAATTCAGCCAGCTAGGAGGTCTAGCTGATTTAATGTGTTTGAATGTTATGCGGATATGCCTGCAACTGAGCAAGAAGTCCTGGTGACTTCTAAGGTTTCAAAGAGTAAGAGGGCCCATGGTCATAAGAAGAAAACAATTGTCTAGAGTACTTACAACTTAAGGAACAAGACCATTTCAGAGGAATTGGTCGAATTTAAGCGAAAGGAGTCGTCTAAGCCTGTGAAGAAGGCCAAGAAAAGAGATAAGAGTCATAGGGCCTACCTGGGAAAATATAATTCTCCCATTGTGCTCTCTAATAGTCCTTTGGATGTTGGGGGAGACACTAACTCAAGATATGGCTAGTATCTTCACTGTCTAGTGCCATATGAAAGCTCTAATGAGGAGGTGGTGATGGTTCCACCAATTTTATCGCGAACATGGGGTGGTGGAGCATACTCTAATTTTGGCGACTCAGAAGAGAGATTTCTCCTTTTTTTTTTTTTTGATGATACCGTTGTCTTTGCATAGCATGCACTCTTTTCAATGTCTCTGTGGTTTTCATCTTTTACTCTTCCATGCTGATGTGGTAGTTCTCTAGTTAGTATGATATAGAATATTCTATTCGACATGGACATGGCAGCAACAACTAATGGTACCCTGTGCATGAGTTTTTTGTTTTGACTTCCCCTTCCTTCAAATGATTACATAAAACTACCTAGGGAATCTCTCAAAATCAATTGATATTATATTTTGAAATTAAATGAAATGTAATTTTAATTTAGTCAAATGCTTGTTGCTCCCCTGTTTTATAAAGGGGATTTCATGGCTGAAAAGAAGAGGAGTTAAAAAAAAATTGAGTCTAAGAAAGGTCTAGGTAAAGGCTATGTTCATAGAGCAATAGAATGTAAATAGATAAGTTGATAAATATATCAAAAGAAAGTCTAGGATGAGTCATAATCTATGTTGATCTTAAAATGGTTTTACAAAGTAATATCAGTAATGAAAGAAAATATTAGTTCTAAGATATGTGCTCTCTTGTTTATTTTCCTCACAAATTATGAATGAAATTGTTAATTATAATTTCATTTGTCTTCTGTCATTTTCACTAAATGAATGGATTTTCTTATGCTTCAATTCAATGATTTTATTTAATGCTAAAACAAGATTACTACTTTGTGGGAAAAGGATATAGGACTTGGTAAGGGAGCAATGTTTTAAAACATAATGAGTTGGATGCCACAAAGTAGCATGCCAATAGTCACCTAATTACTGATTTTAATTTATATTTTTATTACTGATTGATTGTGAAGTATGACTCCAATATTCCCTTAGATTGGGCATTGGTCTTTCTATTAGCTTATCTTATGATTGACTGAGCTAGTGTTGAACCTGGCAAGATATTTGGAATGGGAATACATTTATTAAAATATTTTAAATCACACTATACAAACTTTCAATAGCAATGTATTCCCTACAATAAATAGCAATTCTATAAGAGGTTTTCAAAGCCTTTAATGATATTTTCTTATTTTCACTTCCTAAGGAATACATTTGTGTATGGAAATGCTCTTGATCAAATAGGGATGTTATGAGAATAAATAGGATTACCCTTCTGGGTTTCATAGAGCCCGAAGATAAGAAGTGGGGTTTTAATGCTTCACTTAGGTGTTGGCCAATCCTCACCCTTACTAACAATTGAGTTATGGAAGATTCATAGGTAAGGGATAAGATTAATTTTGGTTCTTAAAAAATAACCAACATGATAAAGATCATGCATTATGAGATGCATAATTAATATGAAACACAAAATAATTGATGTCAATTATCCATTATCCTAAAACTCATGATAGTCATAAGAAGGAGTGTAATGCATGAGGAAGACTATAATAATTGTATTAGATATGATTTCCATTTTTCTTGGTACTACTACCCCATCATTTCAATAGGATCTTGTAAGAACAAGGACTAATTTATCTAATAATAAACTATTATAATGTTAGGAAACTCATATAAGATTAATATTTACATCAACATGGTACATAGAATGTTAAACTAGCCCTCTCATAAACAAGAGAATCTTAACAACTATATACTCTAGTCATGAAGATGGATTTAAATTCTAATGTCATAGAGGGAATTCAGTTTTTCCTTAATCTTTTGAAGGGATGAAAGTATTGACATTTAAATATTTTCACAATCATTATGAAGGTTGTTATGTTCACCAAGAAAATAATACCATTATCTCTCACATGCAAAAGTAAATTATCACAAAGATATCTCATAGATAAGTTTCACGCAAAGAAGACAATCATGGATATATAAGAAGATCAAATGGTTGTGAAAGCAAGGCAAACTCATAGATTGATGCTTAATTGTCATTTATTTCACCTAGATCAAGGGATTATCTACCTTAAGCGTCATTAAAATTATCTATAAAATTCTATAGTGAAGTAGATTTATGACTATCACATCATTAATCCATTCCGTTAAAAAAATCCATTTATTATATTTGTGTTAAAAACTGATAAGTAGGTTTTCCATAGAAACAAAAATAAATTATATGAGGAAAAGGTATTATTGTAGCCATATAAAATTATCACCATGATATTCTAAAATCCCCATATACCTATTAGTGATCTCAAAGATAAAATTTATTCCATTTCTTTTCAAGGATTATGAAGTTATGATACTTACTAAGAAGGGACCATTCTAGTAAAACTAAATTCATCACAAAAATCTACAATGTCATCATCTAGAGATCTATTTTCTCATTGTCCCAAACTCTTTATATATTATTCTTAAACCTTACTATGGATTCAATGTACCTAATAAAGATATCATGCTACAGTCAAAAAGACAATTGGATTTGGTAAGTTATCAATGTATTGTCTCAGTATGGATAATATTTCCTATGACTATCATGGTGGATGAAGCTTAATCATTAGATCAATGAGTGCACATTGTTGATCACAATTATAGTCAATAACATTAAATGAGTAATTTTTTTTTATAGAGATACCAAAGTATATGAAATAAAATAACTAATAATCCCTCATATATTTAAGGTATAGAGGACCTCCAAGGTTTGGCATACAAACATATTTACCATATTTTTATCATGGAGTAAATAATTCCATCTCTCTATATCTTAGACTATCAAGTGTTTTATAGGCTATCATAAATGTTAGATCCTATCCATAGGCTACATTTTTCATATTTAAAATTTTTTGTCACATTTCCACATGAAGGGTAATGGTGAGTATGAAATTATTTCCATTAAAATATTTTGGATCACCAAGCAGGATAATTATTACTATAGTAGAAAATACAATTTCCTAGGTGTTTCAAAACAATATCACTTTCTTTAATATTGTCCATTCCTTGAAAAACCAAAGAGTAGATCTTTGACACCAACACACAAGGACTTATAGTTCTAAATAATTGGATTGAATATGAAAAGGTTTATATTTTATAATAAATGATTAAAAATGATATGTTTTTAAAGAAACTGATGCTTTGTGTTCTTTTCTTATAGAATTATATTGGGAGTATATTGATATGATATCGATCCATTCTACAAATGCCATGACATCAAATACCCTGTTTCTTTGGCTACCAAGTATTGAACATCTAGAATACTAACAAAACACAATACAGTATTCCATTAAACCATTTGATCACAATACATCCAATTAACAAAACACATCTAACAATGACAATGAATGAAAACATGAATTAATCACAAGATCACATAACACATAAACCACAATATTTTTAGGTGGAAAACCAAAAAATGGAAAAACCACAGTGAAGATTAGCTCACAATATATTATAACTAGTTATAAGATATTACAAAGGCTCATTGCCACAACACAGTGTCCAATAGGGTTCACAACCACAAAAAGAAAGAAAGCTAGAAGATAGAATGGCTACATGAACAAGATGTGCACTAATAAAAAATTCACCTTCCTTGTGTTGAATCAGCTCCTTTGAAGCTCTAAATCCTGACTCTATGCACTTTATTAGATAGAAGATACAAAACATTGCTCTGCTTTACAACCCCTCAAAATTCACAATAACTCTGCTACAGGTCTGATCATGTACATAAAAAATTCAAATATTCATATCTCACCACTCTCCTAAAACTTCAAAAATTTCTTACATATATACCCAATCCATTTTCATACATCAATTAGGTCAGCCTAATTAGATGTAGGCCCAAATAAAATAAAAAAGTAAACCAAAATTTCCTTGTTGGCACCACACTTGAATCCAAAACATCTTCAAGCTTAAACCAAATTGGAAACACTTGATTTAGGTCAACATGGACCTAAAATATATCTCACTAACAATACTCAAAATATATTTAATCATCACAACACATTCCAAGCATTAGGTTGCAAAGCAATTAGACCTAATCACAAAATATGCTAACTGATCAACACTAGCGATCAATTTGATCATATAAAAATCCACCAATTGGAATATATAATGTAATGACACCTATAAGAAATTTCCCATAATTACAATGTTTGATTCCTATCACTGAAGGAACATGAACTAGATTATTCATACCCATTTACACTATAGAAAGCCAAAAATTGTATTCCGAACTACTATCACTTGTACCTTTCAAAATATACATCCAAAGCAACTAAAATCTTTAACATATATAAACATAATGGTTAGGAACAACTTATTATCACCTCATAAGTAGATCTTATCATATGAGTAAATGCAGACCAAAATACCAAATTAAGATTTCTCCATTTTGTTCACCTGATTAGTGTAGATATCAACAACTTATGTTGAAATCAATGAAAACACATTCAGAGGCTCCTTCTTTATTCTTTCAACAATATCCCCCCTTTTCATTGATGGAAACATGTGCCAAAAATGAATCTCCAAGAAAAATTTCACAAGCATCTCCAAAAATTCCAAATGTACACTATCTCCTAACACTCTCAACATCTCCAATCATCTCCCTCTTTGACATAAATGACAAAGGATGTGCCTATAATCCACATGTAAACTCCCCTTAGATGCATATGTATAAAGAAATAACTGATATGGATATACTGACTCCCCCTTAGGGAGTTAACACAAAAAAATTGAAGCAATTGTATGGAAAACTAAAAAACTAGAAAACTAAAACAATGAAAGATTATACAAGATATTTAACTAGAGGAGGAGGCACGTTCAAGATATTTGATAATTTCTTCCCAAGTAGACTCCCATTCATTCCATGTTCTCTTGGCTAATGCAATCATCTGTACAATGACTCGAGCTCTACTATACTCTCCTCTCCCTCTTTCAGAGTGCTGGTATTTAGATTTATCTTTGGAAGTTTCTCAGTTACATCAGCTAGGGAACTTGACACTGACATGTGCTTGGTCTTCACTAATTCCCCAAATTTTCCAAACCATGTTATGATGTCTTCTTTCTATATTTGTAGTATGATTTTTTTTTTTGGTAGGTTTGTGATGGCAGCCCAAGTGGTGTGGTTTGTATCTTGAGTTGGATCAAAGGCACCAAAGGCATTAGCTACTTGAAACTCAATTGAGTCCATAAAGTCCTTAATTCTTTGAGTGGAATCCGACCACTTCATGTAGTACAAAAACAAAGTCTTTTCTACATCTTCACTTTCTTAAACTTCCTTTATGCATTTCTCCACTTTGTTAAATGTGTTGATGCACATCTTTCTTGTAGCTCTAGTATCCTCTTCTCTTCAATCCTTGTTTCCACTTCATTTCCATTTTTTCCTTTCAAACAAGAGGTGTACTCCTTAAGAGAATCAACCAAAACCTTGATATTTTCAATAGAAGTTAAATAATTATCGATTGGAGAACCGAGAGTGGCATCCTACAGAGTCCTTATAGCTTCATTTATTAACTCAATTCCATTCTAATGAGTTTTAATTATTTATTTCCTTTCAGAAACATGAAAAATGTCTCGAAGCTCCAACTTATGAATTGGTGAGATCTTCTCTAGATTCACACTTCCTTGATACATAGGGAGCTATAATGAGTGAGGAGATATTTCTAGTTAAAATCTATTTTTTCTTGATAAAATACCCTTAAGATAATTCTCGAAGGAATATTCTCTAGAGGGCTTGGGTAGATCCATGCTCTTTTGTGTATCTTCTTCATTTTTCTTTCCTCATACTCTTCTTCATTCTCTGCTTTTTCTTCTTCACTGGAGGATTTTTCCTTTTGCTTATCTTCATCCTCCTTATCATCATCATCTTACTTCTTGTCATTCTCTCTCTCTCTCTCTCCTTGCTCTTCTTATCCATTCTCATTTTGGTTTTCTTCATTTTCTTTTCTTGTGTCTTCATCTTGTTTATCACAATGGTCCTCGGTGCCATCTCCATCATTCTTTTATTTTTCTTGTTCTACAATATTTTTTCATCATCACCACTGGGCTTGTTAGTACCTTCTGGAGGAACATAAGTCTTTGGGGTAACTTATGTTTCATCGATCGGTGGTGGAGAAGACACACAATTCTATGTATCATTAAACATTGGTGTTTCTTATTTGCTTATATCTTCCAATACCTCTTTAAATGTTGGCATATTTGAGTCAAGAGGAATATTTTTCTCTACATCAGTAACCTTTTTTTCAACACTATTCTTTTCTTGAGTTGTACCGGATGTGGAAGTAGTTATCCTACAAAACTTCTCAACAATGTCTTTAACTATCTTTACTATTTCTTGCTTCAATTTATCCACTTGATACTTTTCTCTATCCATAATAATAATAACCCTTTGCTTTAACTATGAACTCTTTAGTGTATACTTCTATCAATGTAGCTTTATCATTCTTAGATAAGGAGGATCCAATTTCCTCCAAGACATTAGATTTCATTTTATCTTCTACTTTAATAACTTCATGTCTTCTTTCTATTAATGCATCTCACACAACTCTAGGAACCTTTTTCTTGATGTAGCTCATGTTAGCTTCTAGAAAAATAATGTATATGATTATAGCTTCAATAATTATATTCCTATCTATTTCATCAACTTCTTCATATAATTTTTTTGTGGTTTCTAACTTATTCATCATAGTGTAACATCTTTCTTACCTAAACATCTAACTTAATATGAGTGTGTGCCCTTACCATTGGAGTATTTTTCTTCTTAATTTTCTACTCTGAAGGGCCTTCCTCTATCTTCTTTTCTTTCTTCTTTTGAGGATTCTTATGGATATGAATAGTAAATCCTTTCTTTTCTCTTTCAGCTTCTTATTCTTTTGAACTATCAAAAATATCAAATTTTCTATTTTTAGCTCTTCTGCTAGCCTCTTGTGAAGCACCTTAATCACTCTCAATAGCACTACATCTTCTCTTTCTTTTGAATTGTTCTTCATGCTCTAGTCTAAGCTCAATTGCTTCCTCAAAAGTTGCACTTAGGTTCTTTTCTCTAAAAGCCTTTTGTTTCTTTCTCCTTATAGAGGTAGTGAGGGTTTCTACTGGAGTGACATTCTTCCTCTTGCTTGTTCTTACACTAGGTCCAGTGGGAGTGATAATTTCTTGAATTACCAAAGCACTAGGCTCCACCTTCTTTCCTTTACCAGTGATAGTAGTAGTTGTTCTGAAGGACTTAGGTAGTGTAGAGGTAGGGGTGGAAGCTATTATTCCTAATCTCCTTGGTCCAAAGGACTGACCTACAATATGGGATTTTTTTCCCCTCTCCTCCTTAATTTTATATCTTGTGTATCCTTCACTTCTAGCCCATTGATGTATAATTTTCCTTTCTTTCCTCGTGATCTCAACTTTCTTTAGTTCCACGTGTACTTCTAATGATTTTTCTTCATATTTCACATGTATTTCTTGTGAGTGGTCCTTAGGACTTTTGAGCAACATATCCACATATCCATCAACCTAATTTTTAGAAACTTCATAGCCAAGATGCACAATACCAACCATCCTTGGTTCAACAACCTCAATAATACACTAATCTTTTATACAAGAAAAGTCAGTTCCTTTACATATTTATCTACAAGTTTGTGGGGAATTCTCTCCCTTTCATGGATTTTCTTTTGAAAGATTGCAAAGAATGTAGTCAAGGCATCATTTAGATCCTGTAATTTGGATAAGATATGTTGGATGTTGTGGTTGTGTTGCTGATACGTGGTTTTCATTGATGTCAACACTATTAGCATTGATGTATTGAAGGTTGTATATGTCAAGGATATTGAGAAAATTGTTAAAGAAAGAGTTGCAAGTTTCCAATGCAATAGTGAAGGTCATGAAGGTGTATTTCTTAGTACAATGGTGATAAATTATTGTGGACTAAAGGGTTTATTTCAAAGAGTATCTAGTTTATCCTTTGGAAGTTTTAGAGGTTTGCGTGAGGTTTTGATCATGTTATGAACAATTGTGTATTGACAGTTTTTCTATGGTTTCAGTTAGTATTCCTGAGTGAATTTTATGTGATTCTAGTAATTTTAGTTGATTTGGAAGTTTCCTTGTTGGTTCTTGTTGCTTGTGGATACTTCTATCTCATTCTCTATCATTTTTGTATGTTTGTGTTTATCGGTGTGCTTGTGGTCAAAGATTTTTCTCATGTGTGTTTGGGTTTTCATGTTCTTGGCCGATGTGGTGGTTGTAACGTGTTGTGGATCCTTGGAGATTAAAATTTGAATGTTTGGCATGCTCAAGGATGTTATTTTGGGCCACAACATAATATTGCCCGATGGTGTTTGATTGACATTGAAAATTCATTTGTAAATTTGGGCCGACATTGAAAACATGTTTTATATTTTGGCCGACGAAATTGTTGATGTAAATTCTTGTTGCAGATATATAAGAGAAGATATTTGGGTGAAGTTATGCATGTGTGTGGTGTGAATAAATTCTAGAGAAAGTGCAAGTGTGCGAATAGTGATCTAATCATTCGATTGTAGAGTAGAGTGTGAAGATATTTGAGCGAATTGTTGAGTGTTTTTGTTCCTAACCAAAATTGTAATCATGCTTTTGTATAAGCTATTTTCTTAGTTCATACCCTGCAGATCTAATACAAATTTTTGTAAGATAGTGTGTCTTCCTTGGGAAGTGAGCCCTCTTGTATTTGAGCAGTGAGTTCTAGATAGTGTGTTTGAATGCATGTGCATTCCCATTATTATTTTTTATACTTTTAACAGGGCATAATATTGTGGACTAACATCCACCGTGGTTTTTCCCCTAAAATGGTTTCCATGTAAAAATATTGGTGTTTTCTGTGTTTCAGATGATGTGTTGATTGTTTATGGTTCATTGTTCATGCATTA
This sequence comes from Sequoia sempervirens, assembly GCA_007258455.2. NCBI lineage: Eukaryota > Viridiplantae > Streptophyta > Pinopsida > Cupressales > Cupressaceae > Sequoia > Sequoia sempervirens. The sequence continues at coordinate 374,762,579 of VDFB02047230.1, read as the reverse complement.
GATTTGAGATTAAGTTAAGTTTGAAAAGTTTAAATAATCCATGACAATTGATTCATCCCCACCCCCTCTCAGTTGTTTGTTCTTTTTTTTGAATAATTGGTATCAGAGCAGGTTCCTTTGAAGAATTTTAAAATATTGAGGTGATCTGAGATGGTATCGTACAAGGACAACCCTAGATTTGATGGAACAAACTACTCTCTATGGAAAGCCAGAATGGAGTGTCATTTGAGGTGTATTGATGAACCCTTCTGGAAGATTACAAAGACCAGATATGTTATTCATCAAAATGGTCCTTCCACTCCTGATGAGGTTAAAGAGGCTGAGATTAACATCAGGGCTATTGAAGCTTTGTTGAGTGCTCTGATGGATTCATAAATGAAAAATGTGATAGGTTTGAAGACATGTCATGAGATTTGGATGAAGCTGGAGAATTTGTATGAAGGATATGTACATGTGAAGGTCGCTAAGTTATAGAGTTTGAAAGGAAATTATGAAAACTTGAAGATGGATGAAGATGAAAATATTTCTTCCTTTATGCAAAGAGTAAGTGAACTTGTGATGGGTATTAAATGTGTCGGTGGTACGTTGGATGAACAAGAAATTGTAGCTAAAGTGCTCATATCATTTCCTCCCTCTTATAAGTCAAAGGCTCATTCTATTAAAGAGTTCAAATCAGTATCAAATGTGGCAAGGGATATGCTAATTGGTAAACTTGTTTCTTTTGAGTTGAGTGAATTTGGTGATTCTTCCCCTAAGAATAAATTTGTGTTTAAGGCTTCTATATCCGCAAGGAACAAGAAAAGATATGATCTGAGAGAGTGTTCAAGAAAAACATTCAAGTATGAGGAAGAGATGAAATAGCTAGAAGATGAAGAAAGAGAGGTTGAAGAGCTGGAAGCATTGACTATGAAGAAAGAAGGTAGAGGACAAGGTAAGTATAAATGAAAGTTTCCTATTAAATGTTTCTCTTGCAGTAAAATAGGTCATTTTTCTTCAAGGCGTTCTGAAAGAGTTCTTAGGTCTAAACTTAACAAACCTATATTTCAAAAGAAGTGTCATTTTGTTGAAGAAGGTGTGACTAATGAAGAATCTAATAAAGAAAATGGAAATGAAGATGAATTGGTTTTCATTGCTATCAAGGAAAATGGTTTGGTGGCTACTGAATCTACTAAAGTTGAGAAAGATTTTGTAGCCTGAATTGAAGAAAAAGATGAGTGGGTTATTGACAGCAGATGCTCACATCAAATGACTGGTGACAAAAGAAAATTTGTAAGTCTAGAGAAATATGATGGTGGGGTTGTAAGATTCAGAGATAACAATGTTGGTGTGATTCATGGAAGAGGATCTATTTGTATTGGTGGTAAACATAACACTGATGATGTCCTTTATGTTGAAGGCTTAAAGCATAGCCTGTTGAGTGTTGGATAGATGGTGGACAAGGGTTATGATCTTGAGTTCAAAGATGGAAGATGTAGGATACTTGGAAGTTTTGGAAATATGATTGCTTCAGGCACAAAGACAAGAGGTAATATTTTTCACCTAAGTGTTGGTAATGTAAGCTGTTTAATTGATCAAGCAGATGAAAGTTAGTTATGGCATAGGAGGTTGTGTCATGTGAATTTTGATAACATTGCCAAGGTAAGATCAACTCAAGCAGTAAGATATCTACCTAAGCTAGTGAAGCTTGGTAATACAATATGCAAGGAATGTCAGATGGGTAAACAAAATAGAGTTTCCTTTTAGAGTAAAAATCATCATTCTAGAATGGAGTACTGGAGCTGGTGCATACTGATCTATGTGGTCCCTCCAGAATCAAAAGTCTACAAGGAGAAAGGTATTTTATGTCGCTTATCGATGATTAATCTAGGATTATATGGGTTGCTTTCTTAAGAGAAAAATGTGAAGTATTAGAGAAGTTCAAAAGTTTCAAAGCTATGAAAAAGAATGAGACAAGTATGAAGATAAAATTCCTAAGGTTAGACAGAGGTGGTGAGTTCACCTCCAGGGAGTTCAAGTATTTCTGTAAAGTGCATGGAATCAAAATACAATTATCTACTCGCTGAACCCCTCAACAAAATGGAGTTGTAGAGAGAAAGAATATAACCATTCTAGATGCTGCTAGAACAATTATGATTGAAGGAAATGTGACTCACATCTATTGGAGAGAAGTTGTAAACACTGTTGTGTACACTTTAAATCGGATAAATGTTAATGGTATTTCTAGTAAGACTTCTTTTGAGCTATGGTTTGGTTATAAGCCTACTATTAAATATTTCAAGATTTTTGGAAGCAAGTGCTACATTAAGAGAGATGAGGAAATAGGAATGTTTAATGCAAGGACCGATGAAGGAATATTTCTAGGTTACTCTACCAAGAGCAAGGATTACCGGTGCTACAATAGAAGATTGAAAAAACTAGTTGAAAGGGAAAATGTCAAAGTTGATGAGGACTCTACTAGATCATCTAGATACTATGGATATGATTTAGATGACTAGCAAGATAGTTTAGACAAAGGGAAGAATGCTTAGAAATAGAATCAAGTTCAAATTGTTTCGGTAAATCAAGAAAATCAGGAAGGAGAGACAAGTGGAAATGCAGAAGAAAGAATAGAAGAACCAAAAGTGCGAGTGAATCCTAAAACTCTAAGGTATATGAGATTGAATCATTTAGAGAATCAAATTATAGTAGACAAGAATGAAGTTGTGCAGACTAGATTAAGGATTGCAGAAGAGTATTTCCTGATTTCCAAAACTGAGCCTAAAAATGCCAATGAAGTTTGCAATGATGAATACTGGATGGAAGCTATGAAGGAAGAACCAATGTAGGTTGAAAAGAATGATACATGGATTCTTGTTCCCGGACCTAAATATAAAAATGTGATTGGTACTAAATGGGTCTTTTAGAATAAGCTAAATGAACAAGGTTAAGTAGTCCAAAATAAAGAAAAACTGGTATGTAAAGGGTATTCATGAATGGAATGTATTGATTTTGAGGAAACCTTTGCCCCTGTTGCCAAAATTGAAGTTGTAAGATTATTTATTGCTTATTTTGCATACAAGAAGTATAAAGTCTATCAAATGGATGTGAAGTCAGCCTTTCTGAATGGTGAGTTAGAAGAAGAAGTATATGTTGAACAACCAGATGGATTTCAACTAACTAACAAGGAAGACATGGTTTTATGATTGAAGAAAGCTCTGTATGGACTCAAGCAAGCTCCTAGATCCTGGTATGCTAGACTGGAAAAATACTTACTAATGCATGGATTCAATAAAGGTAATGTTGACATCAACTTGTATTTTCAGTTGGATCATGATAAAGAGTTGATTATTGAAGTCTTTGCTCATGAAATTATTTTTGGAGGAGATGAGGACCTATGTATGAAGTTTGCGGATGAAATGAAAAGTGAATTTGAAATGAGTATGATTGGAGAGATGAAGTTCTTTCTGGGATTGCATGTCACTCAATTAGGCATTAGGATTTTCATATCTCAGTCCAAATATGTGAGAGTTACTGAAGAATTTTGGCATGGAAGTCTCAAAGCCTATTGGTACACCCATGGCAACCGAATGTAAGTTAACATAAAACAATTATTATCGTAAGGAAAATCAAACAAGATATAGGTCAATGGTTAGAAGATTGCTTTACTTAACTCAAACCAGACCAGACATCATGAATGTTGTATGTATGGTTGCTATATTTTAGGATGATCCAAAAGAATCTCATGTGACTTTTGTAAAGAGAATTTTCAAATATCTGAAAGAAACAGTTGATTTTGGGCTTTGGTATCCTAAATACGATGATCTTACCTTGAGTGCATATACTAATGCAGATTGGGAAGGAGATGTAGATGACATGAAAACTACTAGTGGTGGTGCCTTCTTCCTAGGGAAGAAGCTGGTGTCCTAGTTGAGAAAAAAGAAGAATTCCATTTCCCTATCTACTACTGAGGTAGAGTATATTGCTGTTGAAAATAATTATACTCAAATGATGTGGATGAAATAGATGTTGAAAGATATTAGAGTAGTATATGATGAGCCTATTTCCATATACTATGACAACTCAAGTGCAATAAAAATATCAAAGAATTTGGTGCTACACTCTAATACCAAGCACATATCAATCAAGTTTCACTTTTTGAGAGACAAAGTGAGTGAGAAAGAAGTTAGATTGGAGTATGTGCCTACCAAAGAATATATTATAGAAATTTTCACCAAGCCATTTCCAAAGGATAATTTTGAGTATCTCGAAGGGATGATAAGGGTGATTAACCCTCTTAATATGAATTAGACATGCATTTACTTGCATCAATCTGTATGCTTCAAAGCTACATTTTGATCTAGATTGATGTTTTTGTGGCTACTACTCAAGGGGAGTAGTCATATGTGCACATATATGGTTCAAAGCTTGTATGTGGGAAGATAATGTTTATCTTTTCCATTGATGTCAAAGGGGGAGAAGATTCATGTGAAAAACTATGAATTATCTTGGGAGAAGAGCCTTGTGGGGTGAAGATCATGTAGAATAAGTTGAGGAGAAGAATCAGAATATAAGGGGGACTAAGTGTTGATTGAGAGTTGTGTTGATCATGTTTTTCACATCATGTGTTGTCACCAATTCCAAAGGGGGAGATTGTTGGATGTTGTGATTGTGTTGCTGATATGTGGTTTTCATTGATGTCAACACTATTAGCATTGATGTATTGAAGGCTATATATGTTGAGGATATTGAGAAAATTGTTAAAGAAAGAGTTACAGGTTACCAATGGAATAGTGAAGGTCATGAAGGTGTCTTGCTCAGTATGTTAGTGATCAATTGTTGTGGACTAAATATTTTATCACTGTGAGTATCTAGTTTATCCACTGGAAGTTTTAGAGTTCTGTGTGAAGTTTTGATCATGTTATGAATAGTTGTGTTCTGACAGTTTTTATGTGGTATCAGTTAGTATTCCAAAGTGGAGTTTATGTGATTCTATTAATTTTAGTTGTTATAGATGTTTCTCTATTGTTTCTTGTTTCTTTTGGATGTTTCTAGATCATTCTCTATCTTTGTTGCATGTTCGCATTGATTGGTGTGCTCATGGTAGAATATTTTTCTCATGTGTGTTCGGGTTTTCATGTTCTTGGCTGACATGGTGGTTGTAACGTGTTGTGGGTCCTTGGAGATTAAAATTTGAACGTTTGGAATGCTAAAGGATGTTTTTTTGGGCCACAACATAATATTGGCCGACGATGTTTGATTGGCATTGAAAATTTATTTGTAAATTTTGGCTAACATTGAAAATATGTTTTATATTTTGGCCGACAAAGTTGTTGATGTAAATCCATGTTGAGGATATAGAAGATTAGATTTTTGTGTGAAGTTATGCATGTGTGTGGTGTGAATAACAACCAGAGAAAGTTCAAGTGTGTAAATAGTGATCTAAGCATTCGATTGTAGAGAAGAGTGTGAAGAAGTTTGAGTGAAGTGTTAAGGAGTGTTTCTATGCTTAACTAGAGCTGTAATTAGGCTTTTGTAGAAGCTATTTTATTAGTTCATACCCTTTGGATCTAATCCAAATTTCTGTAAGATAGTGTGTCTTCCTTGGGCAGTGATCCCTCTTTGATTTGAGCAATGAGCTCTAGGCATTGTGCCTGAATGCATGTGCATTCCCATTATTATTCTTTATACTTTTAATGGGGTATACCATTGTGGACTAACATCCACCGTGGTTTTCCCCCTAACAGGATTTCCACATAAAAATCTTGGTGTTTTGTATTTTTCTGATGTGTTGATTGTTTATGGTTCATTGTTCATGCATCAGATTTGAGATTAAGTTAATTTTGAAACATTTAAATAATTTGTGTCAACTGATTCACCCCCTCTCTCTTAGTTGTCTATCCTTGTTTTTCCAACAATATATGCATGTAGTCTAGAGTTTCATGTGTGATTAGTCTTCTTTTGTCCCATATAAAATATTTTCTTCTAGGAAGCTCTCTCATGAAGTAAAACAAAAAATACATAACCAAAGTGCCAAACTTAAATGCATATCTCTTTTCTCTTGTGAGTTTCAAATTACAAAGAATTTGTTGCCAGATGAACTCGCACAAGTCAAATTATTTTCCATTTACCACCATTTTATGTGCAACATGGATAGCTATGACATAAACTAAATTTTCTCTACGTGTAAAGTAGATATTTTAACCTATCAACATAGATGCATATCTCACAACAATATTTTAGATAGCTTTACTTGTTAAATCCCTATTGTCATAGGTGGCACTGGTAAGATTCATAACAACTTCATTTTTCATAGACTTAAGTTCTAGTATGGGTCTGGTAGCACACAACCCTATAACATCCTTAATCACTTCCTTAGTTATAAGTCCAAGCATGTCAATCCATATAAACTTTTCATGAAGTCTACTCAGTGCTAACCTCACATATTTGGCATCAACATCACTAATGTAATTAGGGAACCAATTCCAAACATCTACCTTCTATCATACTAGGTGAACATATTTTGATTTCATAAGGTGGTTATCTCCAATAATCTCATTGGTCCAAAGTCCTATGATTTTTATGTGATTATATTCCTCCAATTTACCATGTATGTATTTACTAGTATCTTCCATAGGAAAAAACCTAAATGGAATCTTCGAGAAGGCTCCATCTAGGTCATTATCAAATATTTTCATTGGATATCTCTTAAATTTTTTTCTGGGCCTCTCAATGATGTTAACAATGGTGGGGTAGCCATTTTAACCTTCATTCAAGCTCAAATTATTATGAAAATATTTCTATTTTAAACCCAAATACCACAAAAATCTATAAATATATCCTTACATGCAGAAAAGGATCTAGGTGTATAGGAGTGAATTTGCACCCCTTGTGTAAATTCCTCTTTTGTATCCCCCCACCTTAGAAAATCAAACCTAAACACAAAATTCCACATCACCCATCTATCTAACATCGACTTGGAATTTGTATTTCATGTTGGTGGCAGAATTTTTATCAAGGACTCAATCATGATGAATGGATGTCTGAGCGACATGTTGTCATCCTTGATAGATTCCTACATCTGGAGTCTACAAGGATTTTGCGTTCTCAATTGAGCATGAAGCTTAACACCTCTATGTCGACCATCCAGTTAGAAACCAGCTCCTTCTCTCCCATTTTGATCATCAAATACATCCAGTTCACATTCATTCATACTTCTACAATCTCTTGAGCATTGAACTTTATTCTCTTAGCAATTCACAACATTTTCCTTGGGTAGTTTCATCCATCTTGTTGCACTTTTTCCATGATTAGAGTTGTGACTTGGTGTCCTGAGAGACTGCTTCTTTATTGTTGCAGAAACATAGACGTTACCAAGTTTACATCCTCCTCTATGTGTTTGAGGGCACCTCGATTGAGAAGGTGATATTGCTTCTTGATTTATGTAACATAATGTTGTTGTGATTGTTCGGTATTCATTTCCATTATTTCCTTTGTTGCATTGTCTATCTCATGGATTTCCTAGTTGTCCATGGAGGTGGAAACACCAAAGCGGGGGTTTTACTGAGGCAAACCCCTATACAACCCCAAAAAATTTCCTCTCTTGGCTGTGTGTAGGTGTATCTATGTGTTGAGCTTTTTGGAAAGCTAGACTTCAGTTGAGTTGATCTTCATTACCCATATTTTCTCTATCTCCTTTATCATCTTTATAATCATTTATCGTACTTCATTATTCTATTTAGTTCATTAAATCTTATTTGCTAGGAATTTAGTATGTTTTTTTGAATTCGATACTATAATTTTAACTTTCTGGTCATACAGATACCAACGCCCCAAAGAGATGCTAGCGCACCAAACTATCATCCTTGACCTGCACTGCCATCTTCAGATAGAGAGCTATTTAAGGTGTAGTTCAAATTCTAGAAACCAGATCATCTAGTATCATTCAAGTATTTAGATTAGTAGAGTGATAGAAGCACTTGAGAGTACTCTTCATTCTCTATCCTTGAGTTAAATAGCCACTTAAATTGAGATAAGATAGGGTAGCTCTCTACTCTCGACTCTTCGTGTCCTAGAGCCTTGGTGTGGTTGGCCCCCCTACCTTACATTTTGGTGAACCCGACATGAAAAACTTCTATCCATCTCTTTGCATTGAAATATTTTCCCCTACTCTCGATAGTTAGACTAGACTTCAGTGTTGTGGGGGTTTATGAACATCACAATTTAGTCTATGACTTTTGGGTACATTGTTAGGAGAAGTTTATGACACTTACCAATGAAAAATATGAAGGTCACATTTTTCTTTACTACCGTATTTTCCATTTCATTTTAACAACAAAATGGGTTTCATTAATGAGACCACTCATGTACCCTCTCCTAAAGCATCCCTTACAACTTTGTCTATGGATGGGGATGATGTTGTTCATATTGCTACAAAAAAATTGTTGGCATTAGATAGGAGGTTGTTAAACCTCATGAATAATTTGGAGAGGGTACCAAACATAGTGAGATCCACTACACTTGTTAGCGAGATGAGATATATGCTAGGAAAGGATCAAATAGGTATAGAATTTTTTTGGTGGTGGTTGTTTTGGGGGAGGTTTCACTGGTCCATTGATGTCCTCCAACCCTGTTTTGAATGATCTTCTTCAGAACATGGGTTGGATGCAAAACAAGTTGGTCAGCCTTTCCCAAACCTCCCTCCAACCTATATTTCAACCTTTCTTCTATATCTCATTCGATGAACTCATCAACTAGTTCTTTGACAATTCCAGGATAACATCAATCCTAAGATGACCTCAAATCTTGTCTAATGTAAGTAGGGAGATAACAAGAGGGGAAAAGCACAAAGTTGTATCACACTTTATAAAGGAAATGGCCAACACTGATCCAATTTTTAAACTTGAATCACTAAAAAGTGGCATATATGTTTTGAATTTTGAAATGATGTAAACTAGTAAATTATGTATTTTTTAGTATATTTTATGTTTGTATTTTGAAACAAAAAATTTAAAAATTATTTTAAACTATTTTTGTATAAATTAAAGCTGTAATTTAGTTCCTCATAAAATGCTAAAAATATGAAGTTGCATGTGACGTCAAACTTTTTATAGTAATTTCTTTCCTTTTTTCAATTTTTTTGTGTATTTATAACTTGATATTTTAGTGCATGGATATATTTTTTTCCATTTTTGATAAATACATATTTTTAAATAAATATTCAAATGTGTGTGAATCAAAAAACAATTATTTTCATTGGACGTTAAATTTCATATTAAATATTTATCTAAAATGGAAAATAAAAATATACCATCTTAAAATAGATTCTTTTATCTAGTGCATCATATTTTTTTCAAAATTTTTTAATAAGTTTTAGCTTTTTTCCTTGGCATAGTAATCAACCTAATATTTTGTGTTGATAACCTAATTTTATTAAAAATAAAAATAAAATATAAAAAATTATTAAATTATTAAAATAAATATATTTTTGAAAACTTCACTTATGGATCAACAAAAGGGTATTTTTATATTTTAAAAAAAATGTTATTTAAATTAGCAGGAGTTATTGAAACTTAATTTTTTCAAATAATTTTATTTTTTTGGTAAATTGGAGTCTAAGTGGTACTCCATATATTTTTAGCTGACAATTTTAGTTGAAAAAGTTGTGGAAGTATCTAACTTAGCTAGAATGAATCTTACTAGATTATATGTTTGACCAAAATTGATTTTTAATTAGAAATACTTAAATTCAGTTGTGCTGATAAGTTGGCTAAAAGTGTGACACAACTTTGTGCTTTTACTCGAGAAGATAACCAACTTAATAGCACAATACCAAGCATTTTTTACATAGATCTTGTACCCATGTTGTCTGACTCTGATGTGAAAAAGGTGTTCATAGGAAACCTACAATGATCTTGGTAGGTGAATTTTTTTGCAATGAAATACCCTTCCTTTGCACATCTGTGTGTCACATTGTGAGAGCATAAAAAAATAGTAATTTAGTTTAGGGGATCTTCCTCATGCTTCCATTCAGAAGGAAATTATATTGTGTCCATCTTAGGAAAATGGAAAGCTATTATGATTGTATTCACTCTAAATAACAATCATGGTCTCAGATGTGATAGGAAGTTTACAAAGTTATCAGAATCTTATTCTTCCATTTTACAAAAGTTGTTGAAGGATAAGATCATAACTTTGGAAAAACCTTGACCTCTAAAGGAACCTTATCTTGATTAGTGTGATGTGAATACTTTTTTCTAGTACCATCGTATTAACGGGCATCATAATGAGAATTACATGCACCTACATCATGAGATACAGGATTGCATCAATGATAGTACCATCTGACTCAATGGGAAGAAACAAAAAAAAAAAAAAGTCGGTAGTGAAGGCCATTATTGAGTTGTAGATTTATATGGACCCATTTCCATCTCATTCTGTGAACTTGATTATTGACCCCTTTGATGCTTCTCCTCGACCCTTGGTGTACATTAATATGGTTTCTATTACTCCTCCTCCATAGCCTATGACTAGTTTGCCAAATGTGAATCTCACCTCACAAGACTTTCCCTTGAACAATAAGCCCTCTCCTCCATATATTCTTGCTCACCTCAATGGAAACATTGTGACAAGAGTCCTAATTGACCCCACAATTTGAGTAAATGTTATTACGAATGAAATTTGATGACTAAATTTGTTACAAATGGAGGAATATTATTGATGGGTGCTTTTGCACCTTCTCAATGTAGGCAATGCAAAATTGCATTACCTCTCTTGAAAGGTAATAATCTACAAATAAGTTACAAATCAATACCCCAAGGTTTTGGATTTCAGGTCATGACAATGCTTGGAATATCTCAGTTGATTGATGTGTTTTGTTGGTAACACAAGGTTGGCCTTTATGGTTCACAAAGCATGGGAAGTTTGGTCTGTAAATGGAGTTTCAAGAGGTAGAAGTGAATGAACAGTGGTTGTCCACTCAAAACAAAAAACTGAAACCCACCAAGTTCATCTAATTTAGTTTCATGGTGATGCTTGGAATCCTACTCTAACAAAGGAATAAAATAAATAGAAAAATAGAAAGGGTTAAGGAAGTTGTTCTAATTCTAAGCTATGAATGAACAGTAATCATGGAGGGTGACCCAGTGGATAGACTCCCACAAATTGGATTATACTTGATGAGGAAAGACCTATAGCTACACAAAATGAGTGCAATCTTCTAAGGACTACAGATTTTTAGATTATTCATTCAACTCATGAACATACAATTGAACTTGGTTGCAGCAAATAAGTTAGCTCATACTAGCTTTACAAAGTGATTCATCATTAACAAACTACAAAAGTAAGAGCTCGAAGTGCATCAAATATAGTAACAGCCAACACCATTAAAGTCATCCAAGAAAGTACAAGCTAAAACTAACGTGGAAGTAGAATCATGCATGCAAGATGAGAAAACTCAAAGAGAACATCCATAAAATAATGCAATGTTGTCTTTTATTGCTAGAAATTCCTTTTGCACCAATTCTCCAATCATTTACAAATGAGGGACAAGCCCCTAGTTATAGTTTTCCAAATCCCAAATGAATGAATATGATTAAATAACAATGTGTGGCTTATATTTTCTTTACATTAGCGTTACACCTACCCCCCATTATATAGAAATTTAAAACACATCTTTTCTCTCATTCTTTTTTTGTCTTTAGTGCCCTGACATTGTAGAAAATTTGTCCTGTAGCTGATTGCCTTTTTGTTGTAGCTAAAACTATCTAAAGGCTACCTTTTGTTTCATATATTACCAACATTCTCTTTAGTCGATCAAATAGGGCTTGTTTGTAGACTTGCATAATTGTTAAATGGATTAGCTTCCTCCCTCGATCTGGTGAGAGAGCCCCTAATCTATCATGATCATTTGATGAAGAACAAGAAAATTCCTTTGTGTTCTCGGCACTAACTTCCTTTGGCATGATATCTTTTGCTTTTCACTCATCCTTGATGAGTTTTAAATGCATCACATGCGAATTAAGGTCTTCTCCTTGGTTTGGCCCTATAGGTGACCTTCAACCATTTTTTCCTTCACAAAATTGGTAGGCAGTATGCAACTCCCCCTTTCATCTCTGATTTTGGAAAACAACCCTTTAACTTCATGCCACTGACCTCATAGATGCAGGATTTCTGAGTCCTCATCGAAATTGGTCCTCCTTTGGCATATGAGTAAATCCTTTATTTGAACAACCTCAAACCTTCATTGGTACATTTCATATATGGGCTATGTAGGATAAAAAATCCCTAGCTTTATTTCTCTTGGAAAGTCTGTATGTGCAAGCAATAACGAATGTTCGTATGTCGGTTACCTTGATAAGCCCCTAATTTAGACTTGCATATGGGAGAAAACTAAGATTAAAATTCAATCCTTAATGCCCAAACTGAAGGGTTCATCCTACTCTTCATCGGTTTTTGATTTAATTAGTCATATGAATTCATGTTCATTTCTCATTACGGAGCAACCTGCACATTACTTACAAAAATTTGTTAGATTCATAAATCGTAAAATGATCCCTAGCATTTAGAGGTAAATTATAGTTAGCTAATTATTTTATTAATAGAGTCACCTCTCGATTATCTATAATCACCACTTACCTCTAAGCTAAATTGCAACCCCAACAAGAACCATTCATGAATCGAGATCACTACAAGGTGCATTCATCATGAAGAGAGAAATATGCGCTCCAATCATTCACAAAGCCTATGAGCAATTAGACGTGAAATTTTAAAACAATAGAAATTATTCCAACCCCATGATCCTCTTATGTGTACTTCACCACCAACACTTGAACCACTCTATTGGAAACAAGAAATCATCTCTAATTTAACTATTCTCATTGTCATCCTTTCATTCAATCCAAACTGTAAAGAAATTTAGACCTAGTGATGGTGCAATCATTGAATGCAAATGGGATGACCTCATGTGCTTTGCATATTTGTGATGTGGGGACACGTTGAGGATGTGCTATTAGAAATTCCATCTTAAACGGCCGAGGAGATGGTGGCATCATGAGGTGTGGAGCCCGTGTGGAAGATGTCCACGAAAGGGTAGCTTGAGGGTGGTTGGGATATTGGCGATGTAAACAAAAACAACGGGGCTATGGAAGCCCGTATGCTCATAGTCGTCAATGTGGGAAGACTCGGGATCAGTGAGTAGCATCTCCACCCCATCGCAATTTGTGAGAATGATTCCATAGTCATTTGAGTAGAGCACATTCACAACCCACAGGAGCACACTCATTAATTATAAGTCTGAAGACTTGAAAGATGAAACCATCGAGGAGCTTTATTTCAAATGTAACAAGCTTGCTAATTATTTCCCTTACTTCATTTCCCTATTCATTGTTTAAATATCCACTCCTTTCCTAATTGATGACCATATCTCCCATGTGTTCCGACTTCAAGCATGGCAGTCTCTTGGTTTCAACCACCATGATTATGTTCCCACTATAGATTTAAGCAGTCATACAGTCTTTGGATGGTCTCATCATTCTTTTCAAAGATCTATTGGCTTCCCGTTCATAGCCAACCCCTTGAATTTTTTCTCACCTTCATCCTACTAGGGAAAAATGTTATGTTTGTACAAAGTAATCAGAGGCAAGACCCATATGCACATCCCCAAGACTTCTGATATGTTTCTAATCAATGAGTAATCATACGTCCTTTACAATCCATCCTTATGCCTCTTCCATTTGCATTAAATCCAAAACCACAATATGAAGTGGCATTCTTTTGAATAACCTAATTCACCTTTCCAAGATTCAGGGGTAGGCTTAACTTTCATGTCTCACAAGATCAAGTGAAGTGCGAGCGATGGGATGCGAGGAAATGTCATAGGAAGGTCATTGTAGCTAGGAAGAAACAAAAAACCTTGGATATAGTGGCACCTGCGTTATAATAAGCCGTTCAAAAGCATGTAAAGTGGAAACCAGTGCAGGTTCTACAGAGGAGAATTCTACATTAAATGTATCAACCCATGGGCACCATCACCATGAATGCTTGATTCTGCAATTTGAAGATCGAAACTTTGCATGAAATTCTTGGGTAGCATAACCCTTGTCCTTAAGAGAAATCTATATCCCTCAATCATCATCTGCAATATTTTCAATATCCACTTACAGAGCTTTGTGATTTAGATTTGATCACTTTTATGTGGTGCACCCTAGATGAAATACTTAAAACATGTGTTCCCTATAACGACGATGACCATTCTCATCCCCACAACCTTCATGCTTAGTAAATTTCTTTATAGAATCGTTGAAGGGCTCAATATTCATGAGAATTCTAATGCCTACATTCACTAGGGAGGTTATCATTGTTATCCTACCATTGTGATCTCATCCATCATTCATGCACTTGAATTTTTCCATACTCATGTTGTGCAGTGGGTTGCTTGTCTGGTTTTATTTGCAACGAACACTGAGGAGGATCTAGTTATGACGTCAACTAGTCATTCATTGAAAGCGTGATTTCTTTTTACTCACCATGTCTTAGGAATGAGTCCCAAGACATATGCTATGAAGTCTCCCCTCCCTGTTACTACAAGTGTCTTATCCTTGACCCTGCATAATATGTGGGAGTGTTCAAGAGGGTGGAGTCCATAGAGGAAGTTGTTGCGGGGCTATGACTGTAGGTGGCATCCCATGAGAGGCTACTATTGGAGGGCCATGATGGAAATGGCATCCCAAAAAATTCATGATTCAGGATTATTGATTTTCGTTCAAGGTTACTGCTATCAGCCAACCCATTTAAGAAGCTTGTGAATTGTCTACTTTACAAAATATCGATTGGTTTCAATCCTTGAAACATACATAATGAATTGAGGGTGTCAAATAAGGGAATGACTATTTATGAATTAATATTACCAAAAGTCAAAAAAGGGAGATACCAAGTGAGGTGCATGGGTGGAGGTAGTAGGGTGACTATTTATGAATTAATATTACCAACAGTCAAGGAAATGATATTGTCTCATAGTACATAACCCACAAGTATGGCCTCCATGGAATGAAGGACATGAGAAGATGTGGAGAGGAGGTTGTTAAAGAATAGCATCGGGCCACACGGTGCTCATAGGGATGGGGTCCACATGGGGACCAACCGACTAATGCAAAGACATACTTCCTCTTCAATTAATATCCTTTCTCCTAGTGGTGATGTAACCATCTCATGTTAAATCCTATCTTTCAAATACACTTGAAATATCACACATTTCCCACTACTCAATGATCCATTTGCCACCTTATAATGATAAAGGGATACTATGCAAATACTGAAAGTGAGGAAAGGCCTAAATTAAAATACCCAAACGATGGCCATGGTTCTCACAACAACCCAATTTCAAGCACTTTAAACCATTTAACAGAATCGGCACACTAGCCCCATTCACATCATCACTCGATACCTTGATGAGCATGTTTATATGATCATCACTCGGTCACTAGATGCCTTGATAATACTGATGCCCCATTCTTCATTAGTCTACGCCCTGTAAGATCACGACACTTCTACAATGAGAGTATGATTTTCTTTGCAACTTTGATAGGTGAGTGCATTTAACTCCAAGAACTTCCTTTGAGGAAACATGTGCACTAATTTTCATGGAGAAGGTAGTGTGAGGTAGACATTGATGATTACTAATAGTGATATGCATGAGAAGAAACTCACCAAAGTAGTGCAGGGTACTTGCAGAGTAATGCTACTTTGAATAGTGGATGAAATAATGGATCCTATAGCCAAGGAAGGCGCTAGGAAATATAGAGTGTGGGTTCCACACTAGTGTGATCAGGCCGCTTAATGATGTCATCAAATAGTAGCCATCCATGAGTGATCTCTGCATTTATCCCAGTTATGACATTTTCCACTGCAAGGCTCGAGGACGAGAAGGATGGTTGGAAGCATGCAAAAGGAAGTCTGTGGGGAGTCAGCATGAGAGTGTCATGAATAAAATGATGTGAGATGAAGGAAGCCCCGTATTGTGGGCCCCGCAACTATAATGTCCATCATGTGGGTATGAAGTGGTCACCTGAGGTGTGGATCCCGTAGCAAAGAGGTTCATCGGGAGAACATGGGTAAGGATGGGTGGGATGCCAAAGTTGGTATGCCACCATAGTCACAACCAACGTTGAGTGGAGACCCACATATGAAGTCCTGACGGAGACTCAAATAATGCCATCTGCCATGAGCTCGAGGATAGAAAATATTAACTAGGCCATTTCAAGATTGTGATGCACATAGTGCACACTCTATCATTTCGTGTGCATGTGAGAGGGCTCTTAATAAACTTGAAGCAACTCTATGGATGTTTTCAATCTTGGAAATGATTATATTCACACTCCTTCCACCTTCTTCACACTTTTTGCAAGATTTTATGCTTTGTGAGCCTTTGTTGAATATTTGTATTCTATGTTCTTCTTTACAGTGAAAGCTTGTTGCCAATGGTGCCCATTGAAGACATCACAAGAAATGCTAACCATTTTCCTTTGTTCTCAGATTGTTGGTTTTAAATTCAACACCCTCATGTCTTCAACATACAACTACATCCATTTTGAGGCTTAAGAGTTGTGGGTAATATAAGTCACAGATTCCTTATTCAGCACAATAACATTGTGTTCTTATCAGCCTTCTGCTATTTTTGTGCTCAACTCTCACGTGAAATGGTTTTAAATTAATTTAGGATTATCATGATCGACCCCTCAGCCTGCTAAAACTTTTCATTCGATAAAGGTCGTAGGAGGCATAAGGCTCCGCTCTATTGTCAAGACAACATTGAAAGTAGCGGACCCCACATGGATGATGTCCGTTTGTGGGAGATGTCAACCCGGGATGGAGTTGCCATATGGTATGTGGAATCTATGAACATGCTTTGCATGCATGTGGTAGCCTGCAGAAATCCATTTGAGGAATGACACCAAGAAAATGGTGATAAACATGAAGAAACCCACATTGCAGATTCTCCATGAATAGAGGTTGTTTTCATCAATTTTTTAATTTGTCATCATTCATAAGGTTAAGTTCTAGAGTTTGGTGTTGTCTTAGAGGCATTTTTTTGAATCCAAACAAACCCTATTTAGTCCCCTCATTTTACAGGTCGATCATGAATTTATATTTAGGAGCCATGCAACATCTCTAACTTCTTCCCACATAAAGATAAACACATGAACATTTTGTTTGGGCAAACGATGGAAGAGGGTGGAGCGTTGTTAAGTAATTAATTTATTTGCTAGGGTAATGGTGATGGTCAAACAAAAGTGCACATCTTGCATGAGAGAGAGACATGAAAGCGGTGGGGCCTTGCCATTAAAAAGTAAGGCAATGGTAACGGTCCCCCATCGGTGTTAGCCTATAGGGGTGGACCTGCCGACGGGCATAGACCTGAGAGTTCACCATAATTTTGTGATCTCATTCTAAGGAAACAATGCATGTGGGACCCACCTAGCTGTTTGGCATAAAGCCTCAACCATTTGACAACATAAATTGGGCAAAGGCAAGCCATGTGTAAAGACCTACAATCATTTTTGGGCTTACACAATTTTGAGGTATGTCGGGCATGTCCTATAATTTCAATGATGGGACAAAAACACAAATAGAGGGGCATGTCATGCAAGCAGAACTCAAGGGTCAGTCACTGTGAAAGTGATGAAATGGGGATGGAGACCCACATAGGGAAACCTGCTAATGTGGGTCTGTGGAGCATGAAGGACTCAGTGGTGAAAATCGTTGTGGGGTTCGCACGTCAAGCAAATGTGGGGGATCAGCTATAGGTGAAAAGTGGAGTGCAATGGTGAATGACAAGAGGAAACCCACAAACACGAGTCTACCAAGCTTAACGGATGTCGAGAAAAACACTAAGGGGAGCCCACAAGACCCAACCTACAAAGGAAAACAACTTGGTGAAACTTAGGTTAGTGAACCTAGCCAAAGGAAATTTGATCGTTTAAAGCCTCATGACCGACTTGGGCTTGGAAACAGGAGTGTGCAAAGTGAGGCAAGGGAAAAGTATCCCATTTAGGAGAAAAAAGAGGGGGGGTCCCTAGCCTCAGTGGGGAAACTATGAAAAACATGCACAACAAATGGTGACTCGCTGGAGAAATTTTCTAGAACATTTCGGTGACAAACTAGAATCACAAACCCAAAATCTCTGGTTCCGATCCTCATGCTAGGGAAAACAATTTGAGTACTTGACCAAGGGATCAAAACTGCTAGTCAACCCAACCTTCAATATGCTAAAAAATCCAAGTGTGTGCAATTGCATTCATTTCCATCCATCAATTGCTATGGGAACCTAAGCTCTGTCAAGTTAAGCTACATACTTTATTCTAACTTCAAAATCATCTGAGACATTGCCTCATTGCCACTCAGGCATTAATAGCCCTAACGAGGTTGTCATTGTGATTCCCCCAAACATTGCTCTACTACCAGCCAAGCATCCATAGCCCCACTAGAGTTGCTTGGATCCCCTAGAAAAGTTGAATTTCTTTCTTTTCCTTCTTTTGAATTTTATTTTTTTAATTCCTTTCATTTCAACTTGTGAGTAGTGAAGCTCATGCTCAAAGTTGAGAATCACAGTGGCATTGAAGCAAATTTTTTAGATTTTTCACTTAACAAGACTTCACAAAGGACCCACAATGACCTCCAAATCTTTAAAATATGTGAGAGATATAAGATTTCAAAATACATCAAAATTAGTCCAACCAACAATTTACCCCCTTCAAACCAAACGTCCAGGTCACTTGACACTAATAGAATACCCTAACCGTCCATTCTGAAAACTTGATTAAAGTTTAATGAAGAAATGCATACAAAAAACCCCAAACAATAAGTATGGTTGTTGTCCACACAAATGTGCTTTGCTAAAAGAAGGACCCCAAGCAAAGCTTCACCAAAGCAAAATCAAAACAGAAGCAGACGAAATGTGAATGAAAAGGAAAGACCTAAACTAACCAAAGCAGGAAAGCAAAAGCACACAACAAGGAAACAACCCCAAAGAAAAACTAACCTACAAAAAACCAACTACTCTAATGATTGTAGGAGAGTATAAGTATATACAGGAACCTGAGGTATGTACATGAAACCTATTCTACTCAAAATGGACTATGTACAAGGATATTTGCAAAGCACCATGTTCAGGAAAGGAAAACTGACGTTTACATTAATTGGATTTCTCAAAGCATTCAAAAGTAGATGAGAAATAGTCATAGTTATTAACCATGCAGATTTATCTTTATATTTAGAAAAATAAAGTTCATCATTGTATCATTCAAATTGAATAGCACGCTCAGAAAAAATTATCAATTGAGGTGATTTGTTAAACCCATGGTTAATCCATAAACAAGTCTATCTCCCCTCCTTCCCATAATCAAAATGATAAACACATCTATAAGTATTCAAAGCAGTAAGGAAAGATAGAACCTGTATGTCAAAATGCAAAGGTGGTGACGTTTGATAATCGTGAGTGAGCATTGGGTCATTGGTTGTGGCATTGGCAGCCTAGGGTGGAGGCACTAGACGGTGCAACATCTTGGACATTAAGCTTGCATAAGGCTAGGAGAACGGGGCAGCAAACACCTTTTCTACTCTACTAGTGGGATTCGCAGTCTCTATTGGTTGCTCGTCAAGGAGATACACTTCATGGGTATGTGTAGGATCATCATGGAAAAAATAGACCCTTGAGTGGAAAAAAATTTAGAAAAATCAGATTTAGGAAACTTCACATAAAAATTTGAATAAGTTATCTATATTTTTTAAAAAATATGTAAGAATAGAATTTGTAGCAAATTGAATGTAGTTTCTAAACTACTAGGTTTGTTTAAAAAAATAAATGTAATTGGTGAAAATTTGAAATTTCAATGCAATAGTACTTAAATTTGAGGGAAAAAATAAGAAGTAGGTGTTTATTTGACCACCCTAACCATAATGAAATGAAAAAAAAAAAATTCTAAGATTTTATATATAAGTAGAGGACTCATGCCCTGATGTGATGCATATTATTTTGTAATTTTTTTCCAGATACAAAATTAATTATGAATTTCTTATTACAACTTTTGAAAAATATAAAAAGCTCATATGTCTGACCACCTTAACTTGGTCAAAAATTCATGAAATTGAATTTTTCCTTTTTTAATCCTATAGTATATGAAACATAGAATGTGACACATGTTTTGGATTCAAAAAAAGTGATAGAATTTCAAAGCTATAGATGTTCTTCAATCAGTCTACCAATTAGGACTTTAGTCATAATTTGAATAGAAAATGAATAATAATTACTTATTAAATTCAAAGTAAAGCATATATTATATTTGTGGAAAGCTAAGAATCTCCTTTAAAAACCCTTTTTGTTTCACCAATTTTTGGTTAAAAAAGAGTCGTCAGCCACATACCCATCATATTGCCACTTTTTGTCCCATCATGATCTAGCACATACCCTCATCTCCCTAATCCTCTGTGGTCCATATCTCATCTTTTTTTTGTTTCGTGTATCTCACCATGATGTTCACTTGTTTCCTCTTGTTCACTATCGTTGTAAATGGAGAAGGAATTCCTCTCCCAATCTGGAAAGTCTAATGCTTCAGCATTCAGAGGTTCAAGTAGTAGGTCTTTATCATCACCACCTTCTGTAATGTACTCATCCTCAGTGTCGCTATGCCTTTGTGGCATAATTCCAAGTGGGAAGAAAGTGGCAAGGGACACTAGCCCATCAAGAGGATTGACGTATGATGAGTGATCTACCTCTATAAGTCCTCCATAAATCCTATCATCCATCGCATATAAATGCTCTACGATAGGGAAGGAATCTTGACAATCTATGGACAATGTTATGGTTTGATCCACTTCTTCATTTGGAAGCTTGAGACTGTGTTGTTGTCCTTCTTCTATTGTCATCCCAACACCTTCTTGGGGGATAATTTTAGTTAAGTTATAACTTGGTTCATGTTCTTGAACCTCTGCTTCGATCCTGTCAGCAACTAGGGGAGGCTAAGCACTTGGCCGCTTCACTTGTTCTTTTACTTGCTCGATTGCCTCTTTGCATAGTTAACAAGTGAAATATGAATGTGACAAGTCATGGAACCTACACCAACTTGGTAGTAATAACACTTCCAAATCCACTTGATGTCTCAGCTTGGACCAATCCCTTGCTAGTCTTAACACAAGGTCATTATACCTTTCTAGTATCGGTTCCTCATCATCACTTGAGAAGGAATTTTGATGTTGGATAGCTATGGCATGTGGTTGTTCCCACTCCCTGAAATCTTCATTTTTCAAATTCTAGATCACTGCAATTCATGAAGGAAAGGTCCTCTAGTTTTATTTCACTTATGCATTCATCATCATTTTCTTCTCCCCCAAGGCTTTCTGCCTCCTCTTCCAGCAGAATTTTAGTATCTATACTGGCTATCCCATCATATGTTGTTGCAAACTTTGTTAAGTCATCTTCAATGGCCAATGAATCTCCTTCTTGAGTGGAGGATTTCTCTTTGTCTATGGGGAAGAGGCCTTTAAATTCACTTCCAAGTGATTCTTCATCAAGTCCCTTTGTTGTCCTAAGGAGCTCAACTCCTTCCTTTTGACTTTCATCCTCAGTGCCCACTACCCTAGCACTTACTTGTGTCAAATTTCTTGGTTCAACTTGAATGTGTTGTCCTCCAAATGTTGACAGCTCTCCTACCTCATGGGATGACTTCCCTTCATTAAGAGTTGGCTGCTTTGAATTCTTCAAGCTGCTTTTGACTTGGGTGGTGATGTTCGCACATGATGAACAGGTGAATTATGAGTGAGGTGCATTGTGAAATCTGCACCAACTAGACATCAGTACCTCTTCCAATCTTAGTCCATCCTTGTTGTTCAAGTGTTCTTGGATCAGCTCCTTGAATGCCTCAGCTACTATGTTACTGAGTTCTTCTTCTGGATCTGCAAGAGCCAAGGGTTTATATATTTCCCAAAAGGTAATTTCTCCTTGCAAGACTCTTTTGATTATGTCCAAGAATGTTAGACACCCCAATTCATTGTGCCTGTGAGTGCCATGGATTCTATACCTTCCTGCCACTGCGAATTATTGCAATAGTCTCATCAATATTTTGTTTAAATCTACATGTAGCTGAGTAATTTTGATTTTCAAATGTTGTTCCATCTTAGCTCAATTCTTTCTTTCCTTCAAAATTTTATAATTTTAAAATTCCATCTTATAAAGAGAGCTCTCTATCTCACATGGTTACTTGAATGTTATTTTCAACTTTCATTTTTCAGCTTTTTAGCCTCAAGCTCAACCATGCCCTCCTTCTAGCACTATTTTTGTTGATGGGTGTTTTTGTACTTTCTCAACACAGGTAATGCACAAGTGCATTTCCTCTCTTGAAAGGTAATAATTTGCAAACAAGTTACAATTCACTACCTAAAGGTTTCAGATGTCAGGTCATGACAATGCTTGGAATATCTTAGTTGGTTGATGTGTTTTGTTGGTAACACAGGGTCAGCCTTTATGGTTCACAAAGCATGTGAATTTGGGTTTAAAAATGGAGTTTCAAGATATGGAAGTGAATGAACAATAGTTGTCCACTCAAAACAACAAATTGAAACCCACCAATTTCATCTGATTTAGCTTCATTGTGATGCTTGGAATCCTACTCTAACAAAGGAATAAAAGAAATAGAAAAAGGGAAAGGTTTAAGGAAGTTGATATAATCCTAAGCTATGAATGAAGAGTAATCATGGAGGGTGCTATAGTAGACATACTCCCGCAAATTTTATTTTTCTTGAACAAGAAGGACAGGTACAACTACACAAAATCAGTGCAATCTTCTAAGGAATGCATATTTTTAGATTATACATTCATCTCATGAACATACAATTGAACTAGGTTGCAACAAATAAGTTAGCTCAAACTAGCTTTACAAAGTGATTCATCATCAACAAACCACAAAAAGCATAAGTTGGAAGTGCATCAAATACTATTACAACCAACACCATTAAAGTCATCCAAGAAACTACAAGATAAAACTAACATGGAAGTAGAACCATGCATGAAAGATGAAAAAACTCAAAGACAACATCCATAAACTCATGCAATGTTGTCTTTTATTGTTGCAAATTCCTTTTGCACCAATTCTCCAACCATTTAAAAATGAGGGGTAAGTGCCTATTTATTGTTTTCCAAAGCCCAAATGAATGGCTATGATTTATTCACAATGTGTGGCTTAGATTTGCTTTACATTAGGGTTTCACCTAGCCCCCATTATATAGCAATTTAAAATACATCTTTTGTCTCATTCTATTTTTTTCTTTAGTTCCTTGTCATTGTAGCAATTTTTTCCTATAACTGATTTCCCTATTGTTGTAGCTGAAACTATCTAGAGGTTTCCTTTTGTTTGATGTATTCCCATCATTCTCTTTAGTTGATCAAATAGGACTTATTTGTAGACTTGCATCATTGTTAAATGGATTAGCTTCCTCCCTTGATCCAAAAAGACAACCCCTGTTGGATCATGATCGTTTGATGAAGAACAAGACAACTCCTCCATGTTCTTGGCAATAACTTCCTTTGGCATGGTATCTTCTACTTGTCAGTCATCCTTGATTAGATTTAAATGCATCACTTGTGAATTAAGGTCTTCTCCTTGGTTTGTCCCTACAGGTGACCTTCGACCATTGTTTCCTTTACAAACTTGGCAGGTAGTATATAGCACCCCCTTTTATCTCTTAGTTTTGAAAACAAACCTCTAACTTCGTGCCACTAACCTCCTAGATGTAGTCTATCTGAGTCCTCATGGAAATCAGACCTCCTTTGGCATACAAGAAAATCCTTTATTTGAATAGCCTCAAACCTTCATTGGTACATTTCATATATGGGTTCCATAGGAAACAACATCCCCTAGCCTTCTTTCTCTTTGCATGTCTTTATGTGCAAGCAGTAACGAATGTCCATATGTTGGTTAACCTGATAATTCCTCGATTTAGACCTGCATATGGGAGAAAACGGAGATGAAAATTCAAGCCTTAAAGCCCAAACTGAAGGGTTCATCCTACTCTTCATGGGTTTTTTTTTTAAACAGTCATATGACATCATGTTGATTTCTTATCATGAAGTAACTTGCACATTACTTGCAAAAATTTGTTAGATTCATAAATTGTAGAATGATCCCTAACATTTAGAGGTAAATTATCATTAACTAATTATGTTATCAGTAGAGTCACTCTCCATTATCTATAATCACCACTTACTTTTAATCTAAATTTTAACCCCAATAAGAACCATTCAAAAACCATGATCACTTCAAGGCGCATTTGTCATGAAGAGAGAAATATGGGCTCCAATCATTCACAAATCTTGTGAGCAACCGAAGGTGAAGTTTTAAAACAATAATAGTTATTCCAACCCCATGATCCTCTTATGTGTATTTTACCACAAACACCTAAACCACTCTATTGGAAGCAAGAACTCATCTCTAACTCAATTATTCTCGTTGTCGTCCTTTCATTGAATCCAAACTGTAAAGAAATTTAGACCTAGTGATAGTGCAAGCATTAAATGCAAACAAGATGAGATCATGCACTTTGCAGATTCATGATGCGTGGACACCTTCAGGGTGTGTCATTAGAAATGTCATCTTAAATGGATGAGGAGATGGCATCATGAGGTGTGGAGCCCATGTGGAAGATGTCCATGGAAGGGCAGCTTGTGGGTGGCAGGTATATCAGCAATGTAAATGTCAACAACATGGCTACGAAAGCCCGTATACTCATACCCATCACAGTGGGAGTACTTGGGACTCATGAATAGCATTTACACCCCCATCAAAATTTGTGAGAATGTTTCCATAGTCATTCGAGCATAGCACGTTGAAAACCCACATGAGAACACTCATTAATTATGTAGGATTTGAGAAATACCAATCCACAGAACCCAATGAACACCTGCATGCAAGAAACTTGTCATAGAGAAAGAGAGAGAACAAAACAAGGGTTTGGCTCTGACAAAGTGCAAAATGTATTATCAGAAAAATGAATGAATGAAGAAAAAAGAATACAAGAGATCAATCCTTATAAAAGGAGATCAAAACCTAAAGGAAACCCTAACCCTAAAGGTGAGTGCATTTAATAATTAATATTAATTATTAAATGACTAATATATGTGCATAAAGTGAATTCTTAAGAGGAGAGTAAAGTTAATTAATTACTTTACTCTAACACCCCCCCTTAAGAAGAGCAAGAGTGCAGCTACAAACAAGTGCAAAAAAGAAAATGTAACTACAATGCATGAAAGTAAAAAATTGGGTCCCGACAACTAGGCCTGATCAGGTACTCGAATACAACCAAATCTCTATAAAGCAGAGTAAAGGAGAAAACCCAGTGGGAAAAAACTCCTCTCCAAAAAGAGATAAAAAAACATGCTGAAAGAAAAAAATGAAGGAAGGCCTCACCGAGACCCCTCAAGGACAACTTCCTTCACCCCAAGCATGAAGCACAACTAAAGATAGTGCGGAGATGCCAAAGGTTTAGTGAAGATGTCTGCAACCTGCTCCTATGTAGGAATGTACTCCAAGATGAGAGAACCATCCTAAATCAACTGCCTGATGAAGTGCATGTGGATTTCAATGTGCTTAGTCCGTTGATGCTCCACTGGGTTGTGAGAAATGTGAATGGCACTCTGATTGTCACACCAAAGAATAGTGGGACTATCTGGAGGAAACCCAAACTCTATCATCAACTTTCGAAGCCATAAAACCTCCTGATTGGCTAAGACTGCTGCTCAGTACTCAGCCTCTATAGATGATAATGCAATAGCAGACTGCTTCTTGCAAGACCATGTGATAGGACTAGAACCAAGGCAAAAAACAAAGCTAGAAGTAGACTTCTGGTCATTGACATCACCAGCCCAATTTGAGTCAGTCAAGCCAATGATGTGAGGGGATCCTAAAGTGTAGTGAATGTCGTAATGAGTGGTGCCCTGAATGTACCTCAAAATACGTTTGGTTGCTTTCCAATGGCTCTCATGAGGATCATGGGAAAACCTAGAGACAAGGCCAACCACAAAGGAAATATCAGGACAAGAATGTGTCAGGTACAACAAACTACCAACCAACTGCCTGTATAAAGTGGGATCCACTGAAAGAGTAGAACAAGTGGAAGACAAAACAACATCTGATTGAAATGGAGTGGGACCAGACTTGCAATCAAGCATGCCAAACACTGAAGCATATCAAGAGCATACTTCTCCTGAAATATGGAAATCCCATCCAAAGACTCAATAACCTGAAGACCCAGAAAGAAGTGCAGAAGACTGAGATTTGTCATCTCAAACTACTCCATGAAAGCTCTTTGAACACTCTTAATCATTGAGGATGAGCTACCTGTAAAAATCAAATCATCTACATATAGCACACGAATCAAAAGATCACCCTCCTGATGCTGAATATACATTGTGTGATCGGAATGACAATGTGTGAAGTGAGAGGAAAGCAAGAAAGAGTCCATCTTCTCATACCAAGCCTGAGGGGATTGTTTGAGACCATATAATGAATGCCAAAGTCTACAAACCAAATAAGTGTCTTGCACAAATCCTTGAGGCTGCTCCATATAGATCTCCTCATGTAGGTCTCCATGCAAGAAAGCACCCTTCACATCCATCTAAAACACTGTCCATCCCAGTGAAGTTGCAAGTGAAAGTATAAGGTGTATAGAGTTCATCTTGGCGACAGGAGCAAAGGTCTCGGAGTAGTCAATACCCTCTACCTGAGAAAACCCCTTCACAACAAGACATGCGTTATACTTATCAATAGAACCATCTACAACATACTTGGTATGGTACACCCACTTGCACTGAACCAACTTTCTTCCCTTAGGAAGAGGACAAAGATCCCAAGTATGATTCTTCATCAAAGAAAAATACTCCTCATTCATGGCCCTATCCCACTCAAGGTGACCTGTCACCTCTGAAAACTTATGAGGAGTATCCGAAATGGCATGACTCAAAATACTAGAACCAAATTTTTGAGCATGAGTACAATGAGTATCTGAAGGATCACTTGCCAAAGAACCAGCTGCATCAAAAGTAACATGGGCCCACCTAGGAAAATGGGGAGCAACTGGTGGTGGTGGAGATGGTGGATCATCATCTACATCATCCTCAAGAGATAAGTAATCCTCAAGAGATGAAGAGGGAGGAGTAGGAAATGAGGGAGAAGCTGGTGATGGAGAATCCATCTAAGGATAGCGCTCATCAAATTGGACATCCCACTGAAACAAGACCTCTCTGGAATCAAGATCAAATAACCTGTACGCCTTAACATCCTCACAATAGCCAACAAATATGAGTGGTCAGCTTTTCCTCTCCATGGCTTTCCGCTCAGCATCAAGAATAAATGCACAAGCCTCACTACCAAAAACTCAAAATGTAGAAACATCAGGCTTGACATGGGTCCAAGCCTCCTCAGGAGTTATATGTCACAATGCCTTATGAGGCATCCGATTCTAAATGTAATTGGCACAATTGACTGCCTTAGCCCAAAATGAAGAACTCATAGCTCGAAACTATATCATACAATTGGCCATCACCATTCTGCTAAGGGGTGTAAGGGACTGTAAACTGATGCTGTAAACCATGCTTAGTGCAAAAATCTCTGAAAGTATGATTAACATACTCCCGCCCATTATCTGTGTGTATCCTCCTAATAGAAAGTCCAGATTGCTTCTCCACAAATTTCTTAAAATTCCTGAATGAGTCAAAGACATCAGACTTGTACTTAATAAAGTACACCCATGTATGTCTGGAGAAGTCATCAATAAAAGTGAGCACATAGTGGGCCCTTGAAAAGGAAGGAGTCAGAAAGGACATAAGATCACTGTGTACCAACTCTAGGGGTGCCTTAGCACAAGTGGCTCGACCCTTAGGAAAAGGATCTCGATGATGTTTTCCAAGGGCACAACCTCGACATACACCATCAGTACAAGAAATATGTGGGAGCCCAATCACAATTGCCTGAGTACTCATCTGTTGGAGATATTTGTAATTGACATGGCCAAAATGCTCATGCCAAAGCCTACTCACTGAATTTGCATGTGCTATAAGAGAGGAACCAATAGTTTCTAAACTCTCAAAGCCATCAAATCTATATAAGCGTGATTCAAAATCCATACTCCCAGTAGCGATAACCAAGTCAGGATCATGAAGGTCTCGAATAACCACATCAGGTGGTGAGAACTCAACTATCTTACCAGAGCCAGAGTGGAAAATCTGATAAACAGATAAAAGTTTTGTCGAAATGTCAGGAACCAGAAGCACATCCTAAAGACAACCACCATCCAATGAAACAGTACCTGAACCCTAAAATGAAAGTTGTGTTGAGTCACCAACTACAATATGTCTAGAGCTTGTGGGGGCAAGAGTGGTGACCAAATCCTTTGTGTGTGTCATATGGTGAGAAGCATCATAATCTAGAATCCAAGTGGATTTTGAGGACAATGCTCGAGCAGAAAGAGCATGACCTTTCCTTGTGGGTTGTGAAGGAGACTGATGTGCAGTGATATTATGTTGTTGCATGGCTTCCTCTAAAGCCTCTAAATATTTCCAACACCTAGAAATTGGATGTCCTTCCTTGCCACAAAAACTACAAGGATCTCTAGATTTCTTCTTAGTCTTGGAGGAAGACTCACCAGACTTTGAAGATTTGTTCTGTTTGGGCTGTGCATTTGAATCAGACTTAGGTAGTGGCTTGGAGGGATGCTCACTAGCCCCTAAATCTTTCTTGGGCTTTGGTTTCTACTTCTATTTTCCCTTGGAGGGCTGGGCTACCAATGCTTGGTTCTATGAACCTAAAAGTGAATCCATCTGCTTGAGCTTGGCTTGCTCATGAGTCAAATGATCACAAAACACCTCAAAGGTAGGCATGACATGGCGAGCACCGAAGGCATCCATGGTGGAATAGAAGGTTAAAGAGGTTATATTTTTTCACTTCGAAGGGCATAACTTGATGAATTTTGCTCCATTTTTCGAAAGTGAATAGGCATCGGAAAGGTGGTTATGTGCTCTTTCCAGATCTGTAGTTTATTTCATCAGACAATTCTTTAGGTATATAGAGATTTGTCTCAAACATATACTACTTTCTATTATTTTTTGGCTTTCAATTTGTACTCGGGATTGGCCTCAAACATATACTGCTTTCTATTGTTTTCTGGCTTTCACTTATTGTTTCAGAGAGACACAGCTTCCAGATTTGTCATCATTATGTTTTAGTAGTTGTGTCTCTCTGAATTTTTTTGCATTATCTCCTTATGCAATCATTGGGTATTGTAATAATGAACTAATATAAAGTTCCATTAAGGGGGGCTCTTGCATCCATATTTCATGTTGGTGACAACTCGCATGAGTTTGTCTGGTTTCTTGTTGTCTCCTAGCTTCTTTCTTGCTTAGATGGACACATTGTTGGTTTGCTTCGGTTTTACTGGAGTAGGGTTGATGAAAAAGTATTAGTTTCTCTTGTATTATTGTACTTAAACAAAGCAACTAGGCCTGATCAGGTACCTAAATTCAAGTTTTAGTTTCTCTTGTATTATTGTACTTCAAATATATCATTTTGCATGTTTTTATGCAAACTCTCTAGCTTTTCTGTTATTCTCTTTTGTTGAAGGTTATTTCCTAGTTTGCATTTCATATCTTGGTTTCTAACTGAAAGCCAAAAAAAATAGAAAGCAGTATATGTTTGAGACAAATCTCTTTACTTAAACACAACTTAAACCGGGCATTATTGTTTTATGGCCTCATGCATGTGTGCTTTGTTTCGCACAACACTTTTTCAGTTGCAGGTGCTTTCTTTTGGAATTTTAGATGTTGTTTCTTCTCCTTCATCCACTATAAGGTGTTACACAACATTTCAGTGGATCTATCAGGCTCTCCCAGTTAACATTATGGTGGGTATTATATTGTTCGTGCTAATACTTCCTTGGTTTCACCTTGGAAGGAATCTTCCATTCTCAGTTGATCAGTTTTTTTTAGACTATTGGTACTTGTTCCATCTGTATCTTCGTTCCAGGTGTTTTCCTTTGTTTGCCATCTGATTCGAGTAGTGTCATTTGGGGCACTCATGCAGATTGTTGTCTTCTTGATCTTGATCATCCTATCTTCAGAGGAGGTTCTTCAGCACCATAGCAGTCAAGTCTTGACAGTTGTTTGCAGCTTCTTCTTGCTTCAGTGATGTTCTTCATATCTTTCATCTCTTTTTGATGTTCTTCATATCTTTCTACTCCAAAAAGAGATGAAAGATATGAAGAACATCACTGAAGCAAGAAGAAGCTGCAAACAACTATCAAGACTTGACTGCTATGGTGCTGAAGAACCTCCTCTGAAGATAGGATGATCAGGATCAAGAAGACAACAATCTGCATGAGTGCCCCAAATGACACTACTCGAATCAGATGGAAAACAAAGGAAAACACCTGGAACAAAGATACAGATGGAACAAGTACCAATAGTCTAAAAAACACTGATCAATTGAGAATGGAAGATTCCTTCCAAGGCGAAACCAAGGAAGTATTAGCAGGAACAATATAATACCCACCATAATGTTAACTCGGAGAGCCTGATAGATCCACTAAAATGTTGTGTAACACCCTGTAGTGCATGAAGGAGAAGAAACAACATCTAAAAGTGCACAAGAAAGCACCTGCAACAGAAAAAGTGGTGTATTATTGTACTTAATCAAAGCAAGGAAAGATACTTCTGTCTACAAGAAACCAAAAGAAAATCATAATAATGCAAACCAAAGATGTGTCCATTAATGTATCAAAGAAACTAAAAATTGCAAAGAATCATTAGAAGCAAAGTGATTCCGTTTGTGTAATTAATTATGCAAAGTGTAATTAATTATTAATTACAAAGAGAGAAGAGACTACTAATGATTAATAATCACAATAACTAGTTTAATAAGGATTGATGAAAATCATCCTCCATGCCTGAGCCAAATATTTTTAGTGGTATATGAACTACTGAACTGCTGCTAAAAATAACGTTAGTCAAGGGAAGATGAAGAGAATAATCTTCAATTGTAGGAGCAGTGCTTAAGACAGGTGACACAATCACCTTTTGAATGGATGTAGTTGGCATTGGCACCTGAAGTTCACCTTTTAAATCAACCCTATTGGCTGGGACATCCAAATGAAGAAACCAAGCTTTTGATTTCTTCTTGCTTCATGGAGATGATGAGAATTTCCATTCCCTTGATGCCTTATGATGATGAAACTATGAAGAAGATTCTTCATAGAATTGTACAAAGTTTTCAAGATCTTGATGAAACTGGAAGCAACCTATTTTCCAGAAAGGCTGCTATCTTAAAGACATTTTCAAATCTTAGGATAAGTAACTTTCTATTAGACTTGGGAATGAATGATCAGATTTATCACTTGTTCCATTACCTCTTCATATCCACTTGGAGCGAACAAAAAGAGGATGTTATTGCAGTTGTGAAGAAAATTCTTGTTCTCACCATTAAAGAGTCAAATAAAATTCCACCAAGTGTCCAATCTCTCCTCTTGGACACATATGAATGTGAAGAAAAGGATTCTCCTATTGCTGCTATGCTGATCAAGGATATATTTAATCAATGTGGAGAAATTAAAGCCACTTTTGGAGAAGTTAGAGCAAGATGCAGGAAATATTGTGGTCATGATGATGGAGATATGATGCAGAGGTGGCAAAAAATTAAAATGTATTCAAACTCCCAAAAACATAGTTTTCCTCGAGAGAAACTTACTCCAACTAGCCAAACCACAAAACCTCATTTTAAGCCAATTTGAGGAGGGTTTAATGAAAATATGGGTTCCAAGACAAATCACAACATTCTAGTGCCTCACACCTTCATAAAATGACCTTAGAAAACTCAAAACACTATCACATATATAGTTCCAATCACATTTTCCCAAAACCTTACTTTAGTTCCTCAATTTCTCATGGAAACTCATGAAAACACCCTAGGGCATCACCCTAAAACCATAAAAGTTGCATTTCCTGTCTCCCAAACCATTGGTACATGTAAAATACCATGAAACAAGTCATTCCACTAAGTTACAGGGCTGGACAGTAGGTGGAATGGCTATAACATCACTTTTACACCAATCAAACCCTCAAATTAGTTAGAAACAGGCAGTCCCAGAAAAATGAAGAGATCTCCCTCAAAACTCAATATTAGAACCTCTAACTGGATTTAAATGAAAGCTATTTCATGCCCCTACAATATTATATAAGTCTCAGAGAATATGGTGGTGGTACAGATCCGTACAATGCTTGCAAATTTTAGGAAAACAGAAAAAACATGGGGTTTCAGACCACTCGGCAGTAAAATGAGGATATCTCACTCGATTCTCAATGAAATAACACCATTCAAATGCCAAAAGAAATCTTATTCAATTATCTATCCATCCATTATATGCTTGGAATGTGAAACAATACGTACAGGTTGTACAATACTCGTGATCAGCAATTTCTTAATGGAAAACACAAAAAATAGCAAATTTCTTATTAGAAACTCATTCCAAACTTCTTCAACAGCCTCCCCTTCGAGATATTACAACAATTTATCATGCTACCACCTGAAAACTACCTCTTGGGGCGTTCAACTTCCATAACCACCCTTTAATTAGATTCTAAAATGACAATTTTGCCAATTTTTTCCCTTAATCACTATCCCATTACAATTTGATCAACTTGATTTTTGCAAATACCACCTAACTGACCTATTAAGCCCTCCAATACATTGAAAATGGTCATTGAGACCTTATTTAACATGGACTAAGACCCTACTCCCCATGTCCCTTAAAACTCATGATTTCACATGGCTTTTGCATTATGAGTCAAACTGACAAATTCAACTAAATGACTCAAAACCCTTTCAAATTACATTATGACTGGTCCTTTAGACCTTATTAAGCATAAAATAACAAAAGACACACCTAGGTATCAACTTAGACTTCACAAGGTGTAGGTGCTCCTGCACCATACACCCCCCCATAAAAAGGACTCTTGCCCAAGAGTGGAAACTTGTTCTTGGCCTTCTCATTGCTGCTTCAAGCATCTTCAGACCTGGTACTAATCTCTTTAGTCCTGGATGAAAATTTGGTGTTGTTCTAAGCCTTAGACCTGCAAACAAACAAACATCAGAATCATATAAACCTGCTCTCTTCCTTGCTCCACCCATACATGGGTAGCTCCTCACCATTCCTTGCACATTCTGCCTTACTATCTCTGTGATCAGACCTGCATGCCTCTGCTTAATTTTATTTTTTTGTAATGCCCCTGGACCTGCCATGTCACCATCCTCTTGTACCCCTGCACTAACAACTTTATCCTCTTTCGCATTACCAAATTTCACTTGTCTTGCACTCACTACCTCATCAAGTTGTTTTGTCACTGTCAAATCAGACTTAGGCATTGTATTTTCTGCAAACTTTACTTTTTTCTCAACTATATTCAGAACCATAGGGCATTCAATGGTTCCTACTAGCACATTCTCATGCAAACTC
Organism: Sequoia sempervirens; assembly: GCA_007258455.2. NCBI lineage: Eukaryota > Viridiplantae > Streptophyta > Pinopsida > Cupressales > Cupressaceae > Sequoia > Sequoia sempervirens. The sequence continues at coordinate 374,729,063 of VDFB02047230.1, read as the reverse complement.
ACTGTCCTCACCTTCTTTACCTCTGTATTTTCCTTTACATCTATTATCCCTGTATTTTTAGTCTTAGAACTGATTACATGATCAAAATATTTGTTTTCCTTTATCACATTTATAGGTTCCTTCTTGCCACACATTATTACTTTTTCCTTACCTTTGATATCTTCTACAAGAGGAGTTAACACAAAAGAATGACCATCTTGAACTATGGTGTAAGTATTTTCCCTACCATCATACAATGCCCTCTTGTCATATTGCCAAGGTCTACCTAATAAGAGATGACAACAGTCCATTGGAAGAACATCACACACAACACTATCATGATAACCACCAATTTGAAAATCCACTATAGCCTTTTCATTCACCAACAAAGATTGATCATCAGTTAACCATGAGATTTTATAGGGACATTCATGAGGAATCTTTTTCAATCCTAACTTATTGACCATTTCACATGACACCATGTTTTCAGTTGATCCAGAATCAATGACTACTCTACATACCTTGTCCTTGCACTTACAATTTGTCTTGAAGAGACTTTTCCTTTGCAAAGGTGCTTCCTCTTTTGCTGCCTTCAAGATTGTTTTTCTCACCATCAACATTTCCCCAACCTCAGGATCTGCATTCCTACTTGGAGAACAATTACTTTCACACTCCTCTTCCTGTACCAATTGTGCTCTTCTATCAATCTTCTTGTCTCCACTAGAAGAACTACCAACCCTCTCAGGACACTTCCATGAAGGATGGCCAAACTCATTGCATGTGTAGCATCTTCCTGCAAAATCATTAGAACCTCTACCAATACCAAACCTTCCTCTACCTCTAAAACCAAAACCACCTCTAGAATCATTGTGATCTTTACCTTTGTTTTCTCCTTGATCTTCATTTGGCTGCTTTGATGTAGAAGGTATTCCTCTTCCTCTTGCACTAGGACCACCTCTTCCTCTTACTGCTTTCTCTTGTCTCCTTTTAAGCTTCTCCTCCACCCTGATTGCCATTTGATAACAATCCTCTACACTCCTAGGGTTAGCCAAAACCAATTCATCCTGTATATTAAGCCTCAAACCACCAATATACCTAGCAATTTTTTCATCTTCATTCTCATGATGACTAGACCTCAAACTTAATTTATAAAACTCCTCAGTATAGGACTTAATATCCATTTCCCTTTGCCTCAAACTTTGCAATTTTTTAAACATTTGAATTTGGTGATCTTTTGGTAAGAATTTACCTTTGAGTTTAGATATCATCTTGTCCCATGATGTGATCTTAGACTTTCCTTGTTTCCTCCTCTCAGACTGAAAGTAATTCCACCATACCAAAGCATGACCCTGCAACTTAGTCTTTGCAATCCTTACTCTTTGCTCCTCAGGAACTTCTTCACATTCAAAATGGTTATCTAATGCAGCAATCCAATCAAGTAGTTCTTCATCATTTAGACTACCACCATATTTAGAAACATCAAGTTTTACCTTAGGCTTGTCACCTTTCACTGCCTTCAACAACTTTGCCATTCTTTGGTCTTCTGGATCAAGTTCTTCTTCCACGTCTTCAAACTCCTCATCTTCCTCTTCTTCTGGCTCACTCTCTTCAGCATCTCTTCTCTTGTTTGTCTCCAGGGCTATGACTCTCTCTTCCAACTCTTTGAGTTCTCTTGCATGTCTTTCCTTCATCTCCCTCATCTCTTTAGCCATATCTTTGCTCTTTGGAGGCATCTTGTCAACCTTTCCTTTTCTTCAACCTGCAAAATGCAAACCAAAACCTACTCCCTGCTCTGATACCACTATGATGCAGAGGTGGCAGCAAATTAAAATGTATTCAAACTCCCAAAAACATAGTTTTCCTCGAGAGAAACTTACTCCAACTAGCCAAACCACAAAACCTCATTTTAAGCCAATTTGAGGAGGGTTTAATGAAAATATGGGTTCCAAGACAAATCACAACATTCCAGTGCCTCACACCTTCATAAAATGACCTTAGAAAACTCAAAACACTATCACATATATAGTTCCAATCACATTTTTCCAAAACCTTACTTTAGTTCCTCAATTTCTCATGGAAACTCATGAAAACACCCTAGGGCATCACCCTAAAACCATAAAAGTTGCATTTCCTATCTCCCAAACCATTGGTACATGTAAAATACCATGAAACAAGTCATTCCACTGAGTTATAGGGCTGGACAGTAGGTGGAATGGCTATAACATCACTTTTACACCAATCAAACCCTCAAATTAGTTAGAAACAGGCAGTCCCAGAAAAATGAAGAGATCTCCCTCAAAACTCAATATTAGAACCTCTAAATGGATTTAAATGAAAGCTATTTCATGCCCCTACAATATTATATAAGTCTCAGAGAATATGGTGGTGGTACAGATCCGTACAATGCTTGCAAAGTTCAGGAAAACAGAAAAAACATGGGGTTTCAGACCACCCGGCAGTAAAATGAGGATATCTCACTCGATTCTCAATGAAATAACACCATTCAAATGCCAAAAGAAATATTATTCAATTATCTATCCATCCATTATATGCTTGGAATGTGGAACAATACGTACAGGTCGTACAATGCTCGTGATCAGCAATTTCTTAATGGAAAACACAAAAAACAGCAAATTTCTTATTAGAAACTCATTCCAAACTTCTTCAACAGCCTCCCCTTCGAGATATTACAACAATTTATCATGCTACCACCTGAAAAATACCTCTTGGGGCGTTCAAATTCCATAACCACCCTTTAATTAGATTCTAAAATGACAATTTTGCCAATTTTTTCCCTTAATCACTATCCCATTACAATTTGATCAACTTGATTTTTGCAAATACCACCTAACTGACCTATTAAGCCCTCCAATACATTGAAAATGGTCATTGAGACCTTATTTAACATGGACTAAGACCCTACTCCCCATGTCCCTTAAAACTCATGATTTCACATGGCTTTTGCATTATGAGTCAAACTGACAAATTCAACTAAATGACTCAAAACCCTTTCAAATTACATTATGACTGGTCCTTTAGACCTTATTAAGCATAAAATAACAAAAGACACACCTACGTATCAACTTAGACTTCACAAGGTGTAGGTGCTCCTACACCAAGATAATTCCAAAGAGTCCAAACAAGATCATATGGAAGATTTTGTAAAGAAGGATTGTCTTCATGTTGCTGCCCCAACTTCTCAAGAAGTCCCACATGAAGAAATCAATGACATACTCCCTCATGATGAAGATAATGATAGTGAAGTTTTCAAAACAACAAGCATTGAAGATTCTTCAATTCATTATGGTGGTGACATTGGGTTTGAGCAGCAAACTGAGCCATTGGAGAGAAATATTTTTTGATGATATAAGTTTAAGTGATTTGGGAGTTGACTTATTCAAAGAGTGTACACTCCAAAAGAAGCACAAAGAGCTCTTTCCTTTTGATCAAAACAATCAGTCTCTTACCATTGGGGATCTAGGTGTGGAGTAACCTAGTGAAGACAAGGAACCATTGTAGGTGAATTTCCCTTTGATCCAGATTATGAAATGGAATTTGATGAGGAATCTATATCAGTAAACAATGGTGACAACATGCTTAAGTTTGGGGCTGCCTTCAAGTTTGATCAAAGTGACAGTGAGGTGGAAACAGAGCTAGTGGGCCATATGGCTCTTGAAGATGGAGAGTTTGAAGGTGTTACTAAACACAAATCTGATTTTTCAATGCATGAAGCTGACTGCAAGCAATGGGTTGAAGAATTTGTGGAGTATGATGTTTTTTATGACAATGAGCATTATCAACAAGTTGGTGGTGAAAGACAAGAATGTTGGAGCAGCTTTGAGGGCAACAAAGGCAAGAAACGAAGTTCTGATTTTCAGTTGCAGCCTATCAACAGTTCACCATCTTTGCACGTTCATGAGTGGAAAGATCAATGCAAGGTGTCTTTTGAAAGGGAAGTGCAAGCTTTATCCCTATTTGATCGCACACACAATTTGGTTGAAGATCTCTGTTGGAAGGTTCAGTCTGACGAGAGATGAAGAGGAGTTAAGTATGAAGGTGTTTTTCCCTAATTTGCAACTAATCAAAGACTCTTTGGAGACATTGAAATCAGACTATATACACTTGATTGAAAATCGGGATCATGCCATTGAATTTGCAAAGAAGACCTTCAGTTCTTTCCAAGGAAAGGAGAGAAAGGCTAATGAGCTTACTCATGAGCTTGAATCAACAAAGGCTATGTTAGAAGAAACTCAAGTAGCATTAATAGAGGTAGAAGATTAGTTCGCTGATTTCAAACTTTCCAAAGAGCAAGAGAATGCACAAAGAGCTGAAGAAATCAAGCAAGTGATCATTGAGCTTGATAGTCTTCGAGAAGAGTATGATCTTGAAAGTGTCTCAAGAAAATCAGAAGTTGCATGTGCTGATTTGGAGCAGCAAGATGAAAGGAATGATTTTCAATTTTTTAACAATCCTCTCTTTGAAGTGGGTGTTGAGGAAACTTAAGATAATCCTCTTTGTGTGATGGAAGAAGAACCAAAACATGGTGTTTACACTCTTCTCAATCCATTCCTTAGGTTGAGTGATGTTAGTCTATTCTAGGAGTTGAATTTGAAGTCATCTTATGTTTCATGCTCCAGTGTTACTAAAGCTTTCATGGATTGGTTTCAGAGGTTCATCAGAGGGAATGCCTATTTTATGTGTATGCACTTGGTTTCAACCAGCACTTGGTTTCAACCAACACTTGGGGTTGTGTTGAATTCTCTTTTCAGTGTCTTGAAAATCACTTTTAGTTGGGTATCCATGCTTGGGATTCTCAACTTGGGTGGATGGAGTTTATGGCTTGTGGAAAGAGGAATTTTTGGTGGGTTAGTGATCAAATTTTCAGACCTTTCGGTGTTGTCCTTCTCTTCACCAACCACTTGATGGCCCCATTTGTTCATGAACAAATGGATTGGAGAGAAATTTTGAGTTTGGATTGGAGAGATGAAAGGTTGGTGGCTCTTGAGAGTGATCCTTGGCTAAGGAAAAATCAGATTTGGAGACTCAAGTTTGCTGATTGGAGGCCGGCCAGCCACCTTACACGGAGATTCTCCCTCATTCAGGAGAGTTGGATCAGCACTACCGGTCAAAGAAGTGGCAGTTTTCAGATGGAAATGGCTCTAGTGTGTTTTCCAGCCACTTTGGAGGGTTGTGATGTAAACTTTGATAGTTTACTTTCCTTATTAGTTCAGGACAGCGAGCTACCCCATGCCTTGATTCATCATTTTGAGACTCATAGGGTTGGAATTATGGGATTTTTCTATAGTCCTCATGGTAGTATCAATATAATTAATACTACTAAAATGAAGCAATCAACAACCCTAAGGTTTTATAGTTGCGTTGGAAAGTTGATTCATATACCACTATAAAGTACTAGTTTTATAAGGATTGATCTCTTGTTTATTGGTTTTTCTCTTGTTGGCTCAGGCCTTGTTACCGGCACTCATCTTTACAAGTACCAATAGTCTAAAAAACTTTGGGTATATTTTCATCTCTTTTAAGGGGCTACAAATCAAGGCTCTCATGTTAGAAACCAAGATCAGATTTTTGAGAAAATATTTGTATAGTTTGTTCAGGATTCCTTGAGGTTTTTCATACCTCAAGTTTGTCTCTCTATTTGGGTGCTCTTGCATGGTCACTTTCAGCTCACGTTGGAGGAAATCTGAGCTTATTTTCGAGTCCAGGGCTATTGAAAAAGTCAAGATCAACTTTTATTTCGCCTGAAGCCGACATTTTATGCCAGAGTTATGAGGGTTTGAAGATTTGCTAGATTTGGGAGTTGCAAAGCTTCTGGTGTGTTTTTAGGTAGATCAGACCTCGCCATCAGATCCAAAGTGTCCAAGAGATGAAAAATAACATATAATACACCCTATTTCAGCGTCAACTGTTCATGAGGAAAAAAAAATTACCAAGTAGGCTATATGGCCCACCAGGTACAGGGTACGATCTTTATTTTGCAGAATAAAAATTTCAAAAAAAATTCCGCATGACTATATAAAAAAATGGGATTTATTAAAAAAAAAATTTGGGCATATTCAATTTAATTCAGTGGAATATTTTTTGGAGGGTTTCTTTTTAAAAAAATTTGCAGAGACATTTAAGTCTCCTGGTACCATCATACCGGGTGACTGTACCACTGCAGAGATGTCGGCTTTGACCGACCCTGGGCCACCGCCGGTTTTTATGAGCTCCCTAAAATTCCTCCCGCGAGCATCCTCCTCATACTGCCAATTTGTTTCACCACCGACATTGCTCCACTGGTCATTGATCTCCCACCGGTCGCTGGTATCATCCTCACCGGTATCCACATCTGCCCCTGTTTCATTAGCCCCCGGTCATATCACCCCCCCCAAGGGGGCTCCCTAGCTAGTGGCACCACCTCTGCTCAGTCCACCTACCACCCGCTTGGTGGTGGGTTGTCTTTTTTCTTTTTTGGAGACTACAGTCACATGCAGGACCAGCCACCAGTGCCCATTTAGCCTTCTTGTACTTTGATTTGCCCACGGATAGCCCTTTTTTTCATTTCATCATAACTTTTGATCCCGAAGGCAGATTTTTTGAAATGAGATATCACCAGAAAGCTGGCAAGCCCAATTTTCTGTTGGTGTAGTTTCTTTCCAAAAATTTTGTTGTTTGATGGTTTTTTTTTCTAGTTGAAGTCAGATGTTCATATTTCAGTTCAGAGGGCATATCTTTTGACTTGGTGATCCGTTTTTCATAATTCTTGTTGCATTGGAAAGCTGATTCAGTCCTCTACATAGACTTGAGGTCTATTTATATTTTTTGTTTATGCATGTTTAGTATGATCTCCTTTTACAATTGTTGGGTTATTGTAATAAACGAACTAAGATAAAGTTCCATTTAGGGGAGTTTTTTGCATAATAATTTGATTAGAGTGTAGTTTTCACTTTGATCTCCATATTTCATCTTGATTTTTTGGCAACTCGCATGGGTTAACTAGTCTCCTTTTTTTATTTTGGCCACATTTTTTCTTTTTCTTGACACATATGAGATTCACATCTAGTTCACACTTTAGATTGAGAGCCTATGGTTAATGATCCAGATTGGATCCATCTCAGTTTGAGGGCCATGTTTTTATGGTTAATGTTCTAGAGTCTTCATGGTAATCCTTCCCATGGAAGAGTTTCAGTCACAATTTGGCATTGGCATCGAGATACACAGCTTCCAGATTATGTCATCATCTCATCTCCTATTGCTTCATAGATTCCAGGGTTGTTCCAGTTTGTGAGTTTTCCAGTGTTCCATGGCATTGGGTCTACTGTTGCTTTATCATGATTCCTTGAGTCAATCAATGACTCTCATTTGGTTTCAGTAGTAAATAGAAGTATCTTTCCTTGCTTGCTAGAATCAGGTTCTAGTGTTACTCCACAATATTCTTCTAGTGCTTCTTTGTAGCAGTCATCTCATTGTAGGGGGGTTTTGTCCCACTGGGTTTTCCTTCTCTACCTCATTCATTGCATTTGTACATGAGTACCTGATCAGGCCTTGTTGTCGGGACTCATCTTTGCATAATATTTTTGCTTCTCCCTAAGTTGCATTTATGGGGGGGTGCTGGTGTAATTAATTATTAATTACACTTTGCATAAGTTTACTTAGGCATATTTAATTCCTAAGTTTTAGGTTCTTATCTTTATCTTTTGAGCTATCTTTTTTCTCAAGATAAGATTTGGGTCTGCATCTTTGCTTTTATAAAACAAATCTTTATCATGTAATTATAGAACTCTTGAACAATAATATTTGCACATCTTCTTGCAAATCTCTTGCTTTTTTGTTGCAACCTTTGAATACATGGATAATGGTGAGCATACAGTGATGACTTGACTGTCAAGGTAGAGGAGATGAATGTCCTCAAAGTAAGCCTCTAGATTTGCAATATAGGACTCTACAAACAAGGATGATATGCCTGCAAGATATGAATCCCAAGTAGCTATGTCTAAAAGATGTATAATGTCCTACTGCTCTGAATCAATAGGGGCCAAAGATGAGGTGATGCCAAACTAATCAGGAACAACAGGAGATGCTGATGTAGTCTCAATCTCAAGAGTGGGAACATGAATACAAGTCTCTAAATCATCGTCACATGCAAAACCTGTGAGATACTCAAGCTCCTCTAGAGTATGGTTATCATAGGGTATGAAATCTATATCTGCCAGAGGGATGAGACAATCTATAATGGGATCCTCTGGGAATGGAGAGAATATTATTTTCCGCTTCAGGATCTCTTTATGGATTCTACATCAGGCATCCACCATTGCAATAGGATTTTTTCATTATGGGGGGGCCTTCTTGTCTCTTTATATCTCTCTTATGGAGACCATTGTATATGTACTTATATGATAGAAGTTGTCTATGGGGGATATCATGTAATCCACCTCCTATACTTCTTTCATAAGTGATGAAAGAGGAAAACCCCCCCTTCAAAGAGATCAATCCTAGAAATGTTGTAAAAGGAGCTTAGATTTTTGTAGGAAAAATCCCTGCACAAAGGCAAAATGCACGACAGTTTTGGTGTAGCTATTTTCTTCAGATCCATGAAATAAATCAAAAAATTAAAAGATCCCAGATTGGAATTTGACCCTGGCTACAAAACCCAAAAATTGTTTTTCCTAAAAATGAGTGGAATTTAGATTTATGAAGCAAAACTAAAAATGGCTCCAATAAAAAACTGCTTTTATCAAACCTCAATCTTTACCAATGCTCTGAATCAAAAGGAAAAACTTGATTTGATCCAAAACACTGCATAAATATGCTCAAGGAGAAAAACCCTTGAGGGACCTCGAACGAACTTTGTAATGATTTTCTCAAAAATATGAGAACGGGCTGCAAATCAAGGCCCCGATACCATGTTAGAAACCAAGATCTAACATGGATGCACGAGAATAATCATTGTAGAGTTCGTTCAAGGTTATGGTTCATCTATTTTTCATCATTCTTATTGTGTTGGAAAGTTGATTCATATATCAATCCTTAATAGAAGAGACTACGATTTTTGTGCAGCTGTTTTAGTTCGCACTTTGAGCTCAGATGTTGAAGGAAAGCTATTGATTTTATTAGTACCATCAAGGTTTTGGAACATTAACCATAAAACATGGCCTTCAAATGAGAAAGATCTAAACCAATGCGGATCAAGAACTATAAAATCCCAATGTGAAGTGTGAACCGAAGCAAACCAACAATGTGTCCAGCTAAGCAAGAAAGAAGCTAGAAGGAGACAACAGGAAACCATACAAACTCATGTGAGTTGTCACCAACATGAAAGATCGTTGCAAGAACCCCCCTTAATGGAACTTTATATCAGTTCATTATTACAATACCCAATGATTGCATAAGGAGATAATGCAAAAAAAGCAAACCAACAATGATTGCAAAAGTATTAGTTTCTCTTGGATGAATAATCCTTCCATAGAAGAGAAAAACAAAAAAGCAAAGAGTTTGCATAAAAACATGCAAAATGATATATTCAAAGTAGAATAATAGAAGAAAAGAGGCTTGCTTATTAAAGAAAGCATGAAAAACCCTAATCTTAGCTTGAACACAAAGCTAGCTCAATAAGATAAGGATGATAATAATAAACCTAGGAATTAAAATAATTCCTAAGTAAAGTTATGCAAAGTGTAATTAATAATTAATTACACAAACACCCCCCCATAAGTGCAACTTAGGGAGAAGCAAAATTATTATGAAAAGATGAGTCCTAGAAACAAGGCCTGATCAGGTACTCATGTACAAATGCAAAGAGAGAGAAAACCCAGTGGGAAAAACCCCCCTCAGAGAGATGAACTGCTACGAAGAAGCACTGGAAGAACTTTGATGAAGCAATACTGGAACCCCAAATCCGGCAGGCAAGGAAAGATAGTTTTGTTTGCAAAATACCAATCAGAATCACAAATGCAATAGCAAACCCAATGCCAAGGAACACTAGAAACTCACATACTGGATCAGCCATGGAATCTGTAAGCAACAGTAGATGAAAGGATGAATGGACCGACAATGATGAAAAATTTGGAAGTTGTGTCTCTTGAAGCCATTGCCAAACTGAAACTAAAACATATACTACTTTCTATTTTTTTTGGCTTTCAATTAGAAACCAAGATCTGAAATGCAAACCAAGAAATAACCTTCCATAGAAGAAAAAAATAGAAAAGCCAGAGAGTTTGCATAAAAACATGCAAAATGATATATTCGAAGTACAATAATACAAGAGAAGAGGCTTGCTTATAAAAACAAGCATGCAAAACCCTAATCTTAGTTTGAGCAAAAAGCTAGCTCAATAAGATAAGGATGATAATAATAAACCTAGGAATTAAAATAATGCCTAAGTAAAGCTATGCAAGGTGTAATAAAATAATTACACCAACACCCCCCATAAGTGCAACTTAGGGAGAAGCAAATTATTATGCAAATGATATGAGATGGGTCCCAGAAAAAAATGCCTGATCAGGTACCCATTTACAAATGCAAAGAGAAAGAGGAAAACCCCCCTTCAAAGAGATGAACTGCTGCAAAGAATCATTGGAAAAACTCTGGTGAAGCAACACTGGAACTCCAAATACAACAAGCAAGGAAAGATACTTCTATCTACAAGAAACCAAAATGGAATCATAATAATGCGACAACAGACCCGATGCCAAGGAACACTAGAAACTCACATACTGGAACAACCCTAGAATCTGTAAGGAATAGTAGATGAAAATGAACCCACAATGATGACAAAATATGGAAGTTTTGTCTCTTGATGCCAATGCCAAATTGAAACTAAAACTACCCCATAAGATGAGTACCATCAAAATTCTGGAACATTAACCATAAAAACATGGCCCTCAAACTAAGAAGGATCTGAACCAATGCATATCAGTAAACATAAACTCCCAATCTGAAGTGTGAGCCGATGTGAACCAAAGATGTGTCCAGCTAAGCAAGAAAGATGCCAAAAGAAACAACAAGAAACTAGATATAACCCATGCGAGTTGTCATTAAAACAAGATGAGATCAAAGTGCATGCACACTCTAATCAAATTATTATGCAAAGAAACCCCCTGATGGAACTTTATATTAGTTCATTTATTACAATAACCCAATGATTGTAAAAGGAGAGCATGCGAAACATGCATAAACTATAGAGAAAATTTAAACCTAGTTCATGAAAACAAAAAAATGAGTGCATGCACAAGCCAAGGTACACATCTGCCTCCATGATGAAAATTCTTCAAATTTGATTTCTTTAGCCAGGATAAAAAAAATGACGTGTGACGATTTTTGTGTAGCTGTTTTCTTCAGATCCGTGAAAGAAATCAAAAAATGAAAAGATACCCAGATCGGATTTCAACCATGGATCAATCTTTTCCAATGCTATGAATCGAATGGAAAAAATAGATTTGATCCAAAACGCTGCATAAATATGCTCAAGGAGAAAAACCCTTGAGGGACCTTGAACGAACTCTGCAATGATTTTCTCAAAAATCTAAGAAGGGGCTGAAAATCAAGGCTCTGATACCATGTAGGATTTGAGAAATACAAATCCATAGAACCCAATGAACACCTGCATACAAGAAACTTGTCACAGAGAAAGAGAGAGAACAAAACAAGGGTTTGGCTCTGACAATGTGCAAAATGTATTATTAGAAAAATGAATGAATCAAGAAAAAAGAATACAAGAGATCAATCCTTATAAAAGGAGATCAAAACCTAAAGGAAACCCTAACCCTAAAGGTGAGTGCATTTAATAATTAGTATTAATTATTAAATGACTAATATATGTGCATAAAGTGAATTCTTAAGAGGAGAGTAAAGTTAATTAATTACTTTACTCTAACAAATTATAGGTCTAAAGAATTGAAAGATCAAACCATCATAGGAGCTTTATTTTGAATGTAACAAGCTCGCTAATTACTTCCCTTGCTTCATCACCCTGTTCATTGTTTAAATATCAACTCCTTTCCTAATTGGTGACCATATCTCGCATGTGTTCCGACTTCAAGAATTGTAATATCTTGCTTTTAGCCACTATGATTACACTACCAACTATAGATTTAAGTTTTCGTACACTCTTTGGATGCTCTCATCATTCTTAACAAAGATCTTTTGGCTTCCCCTCTGTAGCCAACCCCTTGACTTTCTGCTCACCTTCATCCTATCTAGGAACAATGTTACACTTGTACGAAGTAATTAGAGGTAGGGCCCGTACACACGTCCCTAGGGCTCGTGATATGTTTCTAATCAATAAGTAAGCTTACATCATTTACAACCCACCCTTATGCCTCTTGCATTTTCATATGATCCAAAACTACAATATGAAGTGGCATTCTTTTGAATAACTTGATTCACCTTTCCAAGATTCAGGAGAAGGCTTAACTTTCATGTCTCATAGGATCAAGTGATGTGTGGGCAATGGGATGTGGGGTGATGTCATAGGAAAGTCATTGTAGCTATGAAGAAATGAACAGACTTGGATATAACAACACCTGCATTATAATAAGCCATTCAAAAGCATGGATGACAAAAACTATTGTGGGTTCCGCATAGGAGAATTACATGTTAAATGTATTAACCCACGAGCACCACCACCATGAACGCTTGATTCTGTAATTTGAAGATCAAAACTTTGCATGAAATTCTTAGGTAGCATGACTATTTCCCCTAAGAGCAACCGATATCCCTCAATCATCCTATGCATTATTTTGAATATCCACTTACAGTGCTTTGTGATTCAGATTTTATCACTTTTACATGGTACACCCGAGATGAAATACTTAAAATATGTGTTCCATGTAATGACGATGGCCATTCTTAGCCCCACAACCTTCATGCTTAGTAAATTTCTTTATAGAATCTTTGAAGGGCTCAACATTCATGAGCATTCTCATGCCTTCATTCACTAAGGAGGTTATCATTGTTATCCTACCATTGCGATCTCATCCATCATTGATGCACTTGAATCATTTCCTACTCATGCTACGTAGTGGGCTATTTTTTTCATTTTATTCATAATGAACACCGAGGAGGAGCTAGCTATGACATCAATTGATCATTCATTTGAAGCATGATTTCTCTTTAATTTGATCTAGATTGGGAGTTTGATGGCCTCTTGGTTGAAGAGTGTTATGGGGGGCACCTCTTCTTTATCTCGAGTGTAGAGTGTGTGTATGTTTGTGTTCCCCCATGCTTGTGTTATGTGTTCTTGGATGACCCTTGTCACCCTCGTAGGTGATTTGATATAAGAGTGATTATGTTTCATAAAAATTCCTCTATTTGCAACATCATTCTTCCTCTATTATGTGTATTGATTTTTGAAATTTTGGGATGATGAAAAGTGTTAGGGGTATTTAGAATTCCCTTCCATGTTGACCCAATTTTTAATTTTTATTTTGTCTTCTCGCACATTCTTCATATGGTCTGATATAGTAGGGGCTTGATGAAAGTTCATTTATATAGTAATACTATACCTATATATATTTATGAGCAACTTTGACCTTAGAATATAGATCCCCCTTGTGTCCCTTGTTCATAATGTTATTGTTTTTCTTTACATTGTTGCTCTCTTATCTTTGATGCTTGGTTTTTGGTGTTGTGGTGCTTATGTGTTGTATCACATGCACACAAAAAAATTACCACAGTTACATCTCACTATGTCCCATGAGCCACAGCATTGATTTTTCATTCTTTCTTTTCTCTCCTTAGAATTTCATGTGCCTCTATGTTCAACATGCACCATACTAAGTGAGGGCTATCATGTATCAACATCAATTTTTAAAAAATGCATTTGGTGACCAATGAATGTTTTCTTGAAAATATCTTCAATTTTTTTTTTCAAAAATCACATTCTCCCCAAGAACCCCTAGCAGAACATGTTTCCTTCATCATGGGTTCACAAAGAAAGAATTTTAAGAACTTTCCTCCAAGGAGGGAGTAACTTTTCCTATGGGAGAGGCCTCGATCCTCCCCTCGTGAGGTGGAATTTTCTTCCTTTCGAAATCCTTGCTGAAGTGAACATCTTTTGAAAGGATTTGTTGATGTTGAATTGATTTACAAAAAAATTGCTTACACTTTCAAATAACACATCCCTTGAGTAGACCCCTCTTATTTTGAAGGGTTATCGATGGACCCCTTTAAAAGTTCTTCCTGTAATTTTTTGACTTTCTGTGTGACTATCTACTTGCTCGCCCACATGGTTGATCTTTGTTTTCTAACATGTTTTATCTACGAATTAACATGTTTCTTTGCAAGTGTGCCTGTGAAGCTTCTTTCTAGTCTAACTCTACAGATTCCCCCTTACATTAGGATTCCTTCAAGAGCGAGTACCTAGGGGGGCACCTTCTTTGTAGGTCTGAGGACCTATGAAGTGCTTGCATCCTATAGGATTGGTCCATCACTGATCTATAGGCCTTTGGTGTACTTTGTTCAAGTCTTTAGTTTTGAGGAGCTACGAAGTCCTTTGTTTGAACCTCTTTAAGAAAGAGTACCTATGGAGTTATTTTCCAACCCTACGCTTTCAAGCTCACCAAATTGTTATTTTCTTCATCGACATGTCAGGTATACATATCTAAACTCTTTGATCTACTTTACCAAACATTCATTAACATTCATGCTTGCTAAAGTGGCCCGGGAAAATGTATAGGAGAAAAATTGCATCCCTTGTGTAAATTCCCATTTTGCATCCCTCCACATTAGAAAAAGAAAGGAAAATGAAAAATTCCACATCACCCATTTGTCTCGCATCCACTTGGGTCTTTTATTTTTTGTCTTTGGGATAAATTTTGTCAAGGACACAAGCCTGGGACATAGATGTCTATACAGTGCGCTACAATCGCTGACAAATTCCTACTTATGGAGTCTATATGGACATTACATTCTCCATTAGGAATGAAGCATAATTCCCCTGTGTCAACCAAATACCCCAAAAATGGCTCCTTCCCTCCCATTTTTTTCTTCAAATTAATCTATTTCTCATTCATTCATAATTATATAATCTCTTGAGAATTTAATTTCATTCTCTTAGCAATTCACAACATTTTCCTTAAGTAATTCCATCCATCTTGCTACAAATTTGGCACCATTGGAGTTGTGACTTAGTGTCCCGAGGGATTGCTTCTTCGTTTTTGTAGCAATGTAGACCTTACAAAGTTTGCATCCTCATATACATACTTGAGGGCACCAAAATTGAGAAGGTTATAATGCTTCTTGACTTACGTAGCATAACATTGTTGTGATTGTTCGATATTCCTTTCCTTTATTTCATTTGTTGCATTTTCTATCTCGTGGATTTCTTGGCTATCTGTGGTGGTTGAAACACCAAAGTGCACGTGTTTGACAAAGGCAAACCTGTATACAGCCCCAATAATTTTCCTCTCTTGGTTGTGTGTAGGTGTACATATGCATGGAGCTTGCTAGAAAGACAAATTTCTAGTAAGTTGATCTTCATCACCCTCATTTTCTCTATCTCCTTTATTATATTTATAATCATTTATTGTACTTCATTATTCTATTTAGTTCATTAAATCTTATTTTCTATGTTGTTAGTAGGTTTCTTTGAATTTTCTAATATACTTTTCACTTTCTAGTCATACGGACACCACTGCCCTAGAGAGATGCTAGCACACCATGCTATCGTCCTTGACCTGTGCTATTGTCCTCACACAAAGAGTTGTCTAAGGTGTAGTTCAAATTCTAGAAGTCAACTTGTCTAGTCTCATCCAATTATTCAGATCAGTAGAGTGACAAAAGAACTTAAGAGTGCTCTTCATTCTCTATGCTTGACCTAAATACTTGCTTAGCTTGAGGTAAGATAGGGCAGCCCTCCACTCTCAGCCCTCCTTGACTTGGAGCATTGGTGTGGTTGGCCCCCATACCTTAACTAGGGTTTGAATACTTACACCAAATTTTCTTTGAATTTCCTTCAAATCTTCTTCAACTTGTTATGGATTCTTTAGATGCAAAAATGTGATTAAAATCAACTTAGAAAATCACTTTAAATCTTTTCAATTTTCACTAATTCCACATTAGATGCTTCAAATTTCATAAAGTTGATAAAAACCTTCATTGATAACTAGTAAAACCCTAAAAATCTCCACATTTATTTAGGGGTATGTGTAGGATCATGGTGGGCCAAAAAGTGGCAATGAGGAAAAAAACACATCTTTCATCAACCGAAAAATGTGAAAAGAACGTGTTGACTTTTTTTAGGCTCGAGTGTCACCATACCAAACACCAAACCTAGTTTTACAATTAGATATCCGATTTGCAAAAAACATATATAAAAAAAGCCAGTCATTGTTTTTAAGTTATTTCATAGTGAAGAACTCGCGGGCGCACAGTGAATTACTTCTTCATGTAACAGATATCCAATTTGGCCAAAATCTGATTTGGAAAGGTATGTTTTTTTTTTTTGATTTCATTCAATTTTGATTTATATTTGAATAATTTCATATGGTTTTTGTGATTTTTTTAAAAATAGGGTTTTTGATTGAATTTTTATGAAAATTTTGAGTTTAGAATGGATTTTGATAAAAGAATGAATGGTTTTTGTGGATTTTTTTTCACAATAGGGTTTTTTATTGAATTTTTATGAAAATTTTGAATTTAGAATGGATTTTTTTTCAAAATAGAGTTTTTGATTGAATTGTTATGAAACAATTGAGTTTAGAATGGATTTTGATAGAAAAATGAATGTTTTTAATGTATTTTGATTTAAAAATAGTGTTTCTTATGTATTTGTATTAAAAATTAGAGAATTTTATATTTTTTTGTTAAAAAGTAGGGTTTTTTTAATTTTTTTTAAAAAACTAGGGTATTTTTATAATATTTTCATTTATATTATCTAATTTTAATTAGATTAATTATTTTTTAACTTTAATTAGGCATTATGGCTTTTGAGAATGAGAATTCACAAATTCCACTAGTTGAGAATGAGAATTCACAAATTCCATGAGTTGAGAATGAGAATTCACAAATTCCACCAGTTGAGAATGAAAATCCACCAGCTGAGAATCAAAATGCAGAAATGCCAAATGCTCTGCCACCTCTACAGCCATCAATTGAAGACTTAATTCATGAAAAATTGGAGCAATTGAGGAGAATTTGTGATTTTTATAAGAAAATCCCTCGATTATCCCATATGTCAACCACATTGATAGGAATAATTACAAATGTAGAAACCCTCTCCACCCAACATAATTCCTTTTATTCGTGGCGAGAAACCATGAGGCAATATTATGCATGTGGATTGTCTTGTGATGATGTGAAAGATCTCCAAATAACAAAATCCCAAATAGCCTCTTTATTTATTAACCCCAACACTGGTTTTCTAGTTAATGTTAACAAACCAAAACTTTCTATAAAATGGTGCACACATAGGGGCATAGTAGATAACTTTTGAGATCGTTGGTGTATGGTTTTTGATAAACCAGCCAACAATAATCTTGATGTACCTTTTTACTTTATCAAAAAATTATATGTTGAGTTTTTGTTAGGGCATCATGTCAATTACTTTGACATTAAACCCTTCCAGGGTGTTGGTGGAGGTATGCCCTAGGATAGGCTAGGGGCAGGTAGAGTAGTCAGGCGCCCACATGTTCCCTGTCCTCCCCTTCCTCCACCACCTCCAATACAACATCTATATATTACGAAGGATGCAACCAAAAAAACTATCCAGGCCATTCACTCTTTGAGTGGTCTTTTTGTTTCCCATGCTTCTTTAGTAGCTCAGCCACAATATGGTGATCTTGGTGACAGATCCAGTGTTCTTGCATCATCCTCCTTCGGTCCACATATTTGTGTGCCACATATTTGTAATATGTGAAATCAAATATGCTTGGGTCCTATTGTACAACCCCCTAAGTAGCCATTAGACACTTCTGATTATGACATCTAGGATGTGGAGATTATAGCAAATGACACACAGGGGAGTGGAGCACACCCTACACAGTCCTCTCCTACTAGAGAGGTGGACATTGGAGTAGTTATATAAGTAACATTTAAGGTGTAAATTCATAACTTGCAATTTTTTTAAAAATGAATATTAATAAGAGATAGTATCAAGTACTAATATTTATTTACATGGTCTATTTAATAATTAATGACTGAGGAGGAGCTCACATGGGTGACTGATAGCACCCTTAGGGACATTTCATTTGGCCTTGAGACACACACAGTATGCATTTTTGTACTCACTCATTTACATTTTTTTACTGTATGCTTGCTTGTCATTTGAATTGTCATTAATGAAATTATATACTAACTTATATGTTTATCTTATTCTCTTTATTCTCTACTTGTAGGAAACACCTAGTGCAAGTGAGGTGTGACACTCTCTAGACTATGGATGCACAATGTTAGCAAAGAGAAAGGTAATTGAAATAAAATTTGATTTAATTAAGATTTATAAGATATTTTATTGATTATGCATACATTGACATAGATTCGTACTTTCATTTGTACTTATCATTTTTATGTACAGGAGGTTGTGAGCTATACATCATTGTTGATAAGTGCCACAACACATGAAGGAGTAGGTATTCAAACACCTGAAGGAGGAGGTGTTGAAAAACCTCAAGGAGGTGTTGAAACACCTAAAGGAGATACTTTAAAAGATCGGCCTAAAGAGGTATGTGTTTATTTTATTTTGTGCTTTGTAAATATGTTCTTATTACTGAAAATTCTATGCTAACTTGGATCAATTTCATATTTGTGTTCACATATATAGATTGACATTACAAAAGTTGGTTTGGTTAGTTCTTTGAGAGAGTTATATTCTAGGACTCCTGACCCTTTGAAGAGACGTATATTTTAGGTAATCAAGATTTCAATTTTAGAGTTCAATTATAATTCAATGTGTATTGTTTTTATGTTAATTATTCAATTTTAAATTATAAGGTATAACTAATCTCAAATGTGGTTTGAATTTTTCTTGTGCAGCTACCTTCAGAGCACTTCAAAGAGGGTCCATTTTGATGATCCACTAGTAGTTTATGATGAGATACACATTTTGGCATATAAATTTTTAATAGATACCGAGATGGCATATGCCACATATTGTAAAACTTTTTTTGAGTTGGCGTTGATGCCATTTTTGTATATGGACATACACTTGATTATTGGATAATTTGATATATATAGAAGTTGACAATCAAAATTTAATTTCCTCCTCATGTGCATGATTAAACTCTTTGAAAATTTAATCAAGTGAGCAATAGTTAAATATCAATGTACAATAGCATAAAAAGAATGGTTAAATATTATGTAGTTTATATTCACATTGTTGATTACATTGCATTGCACATCTTTCAAACTCAAAGCATTACTTCGCATTGCATAAGTAACAACTAGATAGATGAAAAAAATTCAATAACAATATAGTTTTTACAAAGTCAACCTAAGCAGTTATGCAATTACTTCACATTACATAACTAATAACTAGGAGCAACTATCAATTGCATTAGCTTGTCATGGAATTCTATGAGACCACATTTATTTGAGGAAACTTGGCACCAAACTCACAAAAAATGAAAAGAAAGCACTCAAACAAACTCTAAAGGGGTCTCATGCCTACTACCCCTCATTCCACACACTATGCAGCCATTTACTTGAAATGTAGGGGCCGAACAATGGAGAAAACATGTAAAAATAATTTATATATATATAGATGTGCAGCCTAGAAGCATGAATTATGATTGGAATATCACATAACATCATATTAAAAAAGACCACTATAAACTAGAATGTAATTTAAAACATGCATGATAAATATTCATCGTTGAAACTTGAATTGTGGTAGCTTGATATACAAAGTCTATTGATGCCAGGGTTCAATTTGTATGATATTGAAAAAATAAGAGAATCGAGTAGAGTTATCAACATTCTTCAAAAATCATAAGAATTATTTTAGTACACTCAAGATTTATTAGATGTCTTCTTGCAGTCTCAAAAGTTATTTTTTATCATTGTTACATTGGTACTTGAGAGTGGTAGCTTAATATAGGTCCACAATACAAAACCCGGTTTACCTATGTAGTGTAACAGTGGCATAGGAAGATTTTTCTTTGAAAGAAAAAATGAAAGCTCAACCTCTTTGAATGAAAATGCTTGTTTTCAAAACAAATGAATAAGAATGAGGTAGTTAAGGTGTTTGAAGTGATTTATAGGTCACTTTTAGGGTCGCTTTTAGGGTAGTTAAGGTATTTGAAGTGATTTAGAGGTCACTTTTAGAAAAGAGAGATGTTGAAGAGTACATCAAGTCACTGAGAACCAAAGTGTAATGTGTTTTAGTTTGTGGTAATCCTTTCTTTCTCAACAGATGTGTGATAAATTCTTAGTTCAATGATGTTGAACATTTTTTGAAAAAATAAAGTTGTGTCATGGTCCGCATTCAATCCACAAGCAAAAATGAAAGCTCAGCCTCTTGGAATGAAAATGCTTGTTTGCAAAACAAATGAATAAGAATGAGGTAGTTTAGGTGTTTGAAGTTATTTAGAGGACACTTTTAGGGTGGAAGGCTTAAAAATACATTTTAAATGCACAAAAAAGAATGAAATTACTTCAAACCAAGTTTGTGAAGAAGTTAACTATGTTGTCCACTAGTTTCCCTCAAGAGTCTAAAGTGCTAAAAGGAAGCAATCTTTGAAGGTCTATTTCTCAAAGACCGTGATGCTTACAGAATCTCTGTCTGAGGCTATGGGATCATGTTGAGACCATCTAAAAAAACCTCTCTCAGTTTTCGCTATCTCATAGGTATTTTCCTGTGGTGATGACTTTTCAGTGGAGGGAAAAGTTGCCAGATGCAAGTAGTGTAAAGTTGCAAAGTGGTGTAACTTTCATTCCACAACTCATACGACCAAATAGAATATTCCAACACATCTGGGTGGGTATGTTTATGCTAGGGATGTTCCTCTCTTGCACCCAAATATGCCGAATCACTCTAAGCTACATTGGACCGACAATTTCCCTTAAGAGTGCAAAGTGCAAAAAGGAAACAATCTTTGAAGGTCTATTTCTTAGAGACAGTGATGCTTACAGACTCTCTATCCAAGGCAATGGGATCTCGTTGTGACCATCTACAAAAACTTCTCTCAGTTTTTTCTATCTCGAAGGCGTTTTCTTGTGGTGATGACTTTTCAGTGGAGGGAAAAGTTATCAAATGCAAGCAGTGTAAAGTTGCAAAGTGGTGCAACTTTCATTCTGCAACTCGTACGACCAAACAGATTGTTCCAACAAGTCCATATTCGTAATTTTAAGCTAGCGATGGTCCTCTCTTGCACCCAAATATGCCAAATCACTCTGAGCTACATTGGACTGACGATTTCACTTAAGAGTCCAAAGTGCTAAAAGGAAGCAATCTTTGAAGGTCTATTCGTCAGAGACCATGACGCTTATAGAATCTCTTTCTAAGGCTATGGGATTGGGTTGGGACCATCCCCAAAAACCTTTCTCGGTTTTTGCTATCTTGAAGGTGTTTTCCTATGGTGATGACTTTTCAATGGAGGGAAAACTTGCCAGATGCAAGCAGTGTAAAGTTGCAAAGTGGTACAACTTTCATTCCGCAACTCATACGACCAAACAGACTATTCCAACACGTATGGATGGGTATGTTTACGCTAGGGATGGTTCTCTCTTGCACCCAAATACGTCGAATCACTCCGAGCTACATTGGACCGGTGATTTCACTTAAGAGTCTAAAGTGCTAAAAGGAAGCAATCTTTGAAGGTCTATTTCTCAAAGACCATGATGCTTACAGACTCTCTTTCTAAGGCCATTGGATCAAGTTGGGACCATCCACAAAAACCTCTCTCGATTTTTGCTATCTCGAAGGTATTTTTCTGTGGTGATGACTTTTCAGTGGAGGGAAAACTTGCCAGATGCAAGCAGTGTAAAGTTGCAAAGTGGTGCAACTTTCATTCCACAACTCATACAAACAAACATACTATTCCAACACGTCCGGATGGGTAGGTTTACAGTAGGGATGGTCCTCTCTTGCACCCAAATAAGCTGAATCACTCTGAGCTACATTGGACCGACGATTTCCCTTAATAGTCCAAAGTGCTAAAAGGAAACAATCTTTGAAGGGATATTTCAAGAAGACCGTGATGCTTACAGACTCTTTGTCTTAGGCTATGGGATTGTGTTGGAACCATCTACAACATCTTTTATTTTTTGCTATCTCAAAGGTGTTTTCCTGTGGTGATGACTTTTCAGTGCTGGGAAAAGTTGCCAAATGTAAGTAGTGTAAAGTTGCAAAGTGGTGCAACTTTCATTCCGCAACTCGTACGACTAAATAAACTATTCCAACACATCTAGATGGGTACGTTTACGCTATGGATGGTCCTCCCTTGCACCCAAATACACTAAATCACTTGGAGCTACATTGGACCAGTGATTTCCCTTAAGAGTCCAAAGTGCTAAAAGGCAACAACCTTTGAAGGGTTGTTTCTCAAAGACCGTTATGCTTATAGACTCTTTGTCTAAGGCTATGAGATCTTGTTGGGACCATCTAAAAAAACATCGCTCGGTTTTTTCTATCTTGAAGGCATTTTCCTGTGGTGATGACCTTTTAGTGAAGGGAAAAGTTGCCAGATGCAAGCAGTGTAAAGTTGCAAAGTGGTGCAACTTTCATTCCGCAACTCGTACGACCAAACAGACTATTCCAACACACAAGATGGGTATTTTTATGCTAGGGATGGTCCTCTCTTGCACCCAAATACGCCGAATCACTTCAAGCTACATTGGACTGACAATTTCCCTTAAGAGTCGAAAGTGCTAAAAGGAAACAATCTATGAAGGGCTATTTTTCGAAGACCGTGATGCTTACAGACTCTTCATCTGAGGTAATGGGATCATGTTAGGACTATCTACAAAAACCTCTCTTAGTTTTTGCTATCTCAAAGGCATTTTCCTGTACCAATGACTTTTCAGGGGAGGGAAAAGTTGCCAGATGCAAGCAGTGTAAAGTTGTAAAGTGGTGAAACTTTCATTCCACATCTCGTACGACCAAATAGACTATTCCAAAACATCTAGATGGGTATGTTTACGCTAGGTATGGTCCTCTCTTGCATTCAAATACGTCAAATCACTTTGAGCTATAATGGACCGATGATTTCCCTTAAGAGTCCAAAGTGCTAAAAGACAACAATCTTTGAAGGGCTATTTCTTAGAGACCATGATGCTTACAGACTCTCCATCTAAGGCTATGGGATCGTGTTGGGACCATCTACAAAAACTCTTTTGGTTTTTTCTATCTTGAAGGTGTTTTCCTATGGTGATGACTTTTCAGTGGAGGGAAAAGTTGGTAAATGCAAGCAGTGTAAAGTTGCAAAGTGGTGCAACTTTCATTCCAGAACTCGTACGACCAAATAGACTATTTCAACACGTTTGAATGGGTATGTTTACGGTATGGGTGGTCCTCTCTAGCACCCAAATACACCGAATCCCTTGGAGCTATATTGGACCGAGTGAAATTAGGTGAAAAATTGATGCATACACAAGGGAACAATCACAAATTATTTGCAACCTGCCTATTTGAGGCATCTAACAAGATTATTCTGACCTCTTTGGATAGTTCAAAACTCCCTTAAAACTTGACAAGCAACTAAATACACATTTCTCTCTTTAATCCCCTTAAACCCTTGTAATAGTGAGAAACTAGTTTTTGTCCAATTACTCCACAATCTTCCAAAACACCAGATGAATACATGATTTACACAACATATGTGAGAAACAACATAGACTCCTTTGGACCAACATTGACTTCCTATACATTCACCCTTCAACATGCTACTCAATTAGCCCAAAACTGCAAAGAAACATACCTTCAAACACAACACAGACCCCTAAAACCTTGGGGCAATAAATAAATTGCCAAGAAAACAAATATTCTACAATTGGATTCCATTTGTATGGACTTGTAACCATCAAATCAAAAAACCCTTTTTTTTAGTGTAATTCTTGAGGGTTTATTGAATGTAGCACTTCCACAACCTTTTAGACTCTGCCACCACCTTAGACAACTTTATTTAGGCCCAATATGCTTAGAAAACAAAGAAAATTCTAGTATCTCAAAGATTTTTACAAACCCTAGGGTAAAAACTCTATTTTCAAGTGAAAAAAAACCACCATTTTTAGACCTTTAACTCTTCATTTTATTTCAAAACCCAATTCTCCACACCTTCCACTCTTGAAATAATATCAAGACATGTAATAACATTTCTACATATTTTTTTTATACAAAAATGCTTGAATGGCTTGTGCACAGGCAAAAAACACAAGAAAACAGTGAAATATGAACTGAGCAATTGAAAATTTATTGATTCAAAGAAAAAAATCCTTCAACCAAACCTGTCTCAAGCCCTTGAAGGCCTTAAGTACACCTACACAACCCATGAAACCTCCATATAATTCCTCCAATTTACAAAGCAATGGGAAGATAAAACCATGTAAGTGGTTTCCCCAAACTGATTGCCACCAAAACCATTCTTGATAGTTTAAAACCACGAACCACCCCAATGGGTAATTATGATAGCACTCAAGAGAGAATCCATGAATAGATAATGTATTTGACCAATAACTCATCGAGAGCACAAATTCCCAAAACTAGCCCTCCACTATGAACATATCAACTAAGTAGGAACCCATAACATTATGGAAAGATGATCCACTTATCCCAATGTAACTCCCAAGCATTACATGTGAGAAATGGTCAATTTCATTGATGGAAACAATTGTGTGACTCCCATTGATGACCTTCTTTATTCAATGCCATTACAACAATATCCCAAGCATTCCAAAGAATACTAATGAAAAAAATATTTCCCTCAACACCTCATGATCATTCAAGTACTCATTCTAACAATACAAGGGATTTACACATCAAATTGAAAGTGAATATAATTTACTATATCTTAACATAAAAAATGAAAAACATAATAGAAAAATGTATCAATAATGTACAAGGATGTATAAGAAAGTTCAATTTTGAAAATAGAATGTAAAGTAGGAAACTATAGATTTGAAAACCTTAATAATGTAAAACCCTAAAAAGAAGGTTGAATCAAGTGTAGGATTGGTTGGGCTCAACAAAATATAAAGAAAAAATAAATTGTTTATGAAGTTAACCTAGGATAATTAAGTAAATGCAATCAAACACAATCAACCTAACATAATAAAGGGTTGATAGGGGTATTTGATAATTAAGGGTTGATAAGGGTATGAATGTTTATCTTTGATCTACTCTTGAATATCTAGGGACTTGGTGGTATTTAGAAATATCATATGGGTTGTTGATTTCTCATGGGGAGGCAAGTTCTCCTAGATCAATGCCCAAAAAGTGAAACAAGATTAAAAATAGCTGGCAAGCACTCTAGATGTTCAAATTTGTTACTCATTTTTATTGCATTGAATCAAAATGTCTCACTATTAATTTCTCCAATGCTATATGATAAATGAATGCTTTTATGATTATAATGAATATATTGTATGTTATTAATGCTAGCGTATATCATCAAATTATGCCAAAAATGTGTTTAGTCAATTCAAAGTGGGTGAATGACACCACTTAGCCAAAAGTTTGAATTTTGAATTTTAAAATGAAAGGGAATAGGTTTGTGACCATGAGGTTACCCTTACAATTGAAGAAGTGTCCTAGAATGGGTTAATAGTTAAATCTAAGTGGCTAACAATCAATTCCAGGTGGCTAATGGATAAATGAGGGCATACGCATTAGTGAATGTGATAAATGGGAAAATAATGTAAATGTATAGATGTGTGTGAATAATAATAGGATAGGGCTAATTGTATAGTGATTTAAGTATGCAAATTGATAAAAGGCTAGAGAGATGAGCTTGAATTTAGATGTTGAGTCACTACGTACATGTATCAAGACATTTCTTCAAAATAGATACAAAATTGTGTGGGAAATGACATGGTATGCACAAATTTTACTATTACAATTACACACATTGATTTACAAATGCTTTTCATATAGATTAAATTTACTTCAAAATTAATACCTATTAATACTTCTTCTTTAAGAAAACATGATTATGTATTCTCTAATAAAACTTTCACCATAACAGGACTTCTTACAATTACTTCAACTGTAGCATACATAATTTCATATTGCACCTATCAATGTGCCCACTACATCTTCACATGTGATTGCTAGTATATGTATGTGTCTTCAAAAAACATAGATGGGTTAAGCTCTCTCGTTACTCTTTGAGTAAGAGATAGAGTAAAAGATAGTGGGGGAGAGGACTAGATAGTATTACAAAACCTAGTTCAAATGAGCATATTGACAGGAAAGAACCAGGAAGAAAACCTTCGGTTGTAGCTCAATTAAGTACAAAAATAGACCCCTTTACAAAACCTATGAGTTTCCAAAATACAGACCCCTTTACATTTTAAACATACGCTTTATACAATGCTAGACATTTGAACCATATTTCAAAAAACATCACTGGGCATAGATTATGCCCATACACAATTATCACCGTTTTACATTGTTTCCAATTTGAGAATTCAAATTTTACAAAATTTTCCTATTAGAGGCATTCAGGGCATAGTCTTCAACAATAGTAGTATGTTCACATTCTAGACAGACAAGCACTTATACAAACCAACAAGGTAGCTTAGAATAACCAATCTATATTATTCTAAATGACACAAAATATGATGAGATGGTAATGCAAACTATAAAAGATGCTTAGAATAAACAATCTATATTGTTGTAATATGTTGCATACCTCTTCAAAAGGATCAGAGCTAGCTATTGTTGCAGCAGGTCCATGATCAATCATGTCAAGAATATCGCAAAAGTGGGAAAATGAGAAATCTATATTGTCACAATAGAATAGATGCTTAGACTAACATATCTATATTAATCTAAACAACCTGAATGATGATGATTTGGTGATGCAAACTATAAAAGACGTATGCCTCTTTGAAAGGATCAGATTTGGCTATTGTTGTAGAAGGTCTATGATCAATCATGCTAGGAATATCGAAAAAAAATTCAAATGAGAAATCTATATTGTCACAATAGAAAAGATGCTTAGACTAACATATCTATATTAATCTAAACAACTTGAATGATAACGAGTTGGTGATGCAAACTATAAAAGATGCATACCTCTTCGAAAGGATTAGAGATGGCTATTGTTGCAGCAGGTCCATGATCAATCATGCCAGGAATATCACAAAAGTGGGAAAATGAGAAATCTATATTGTCACAATAGAAAAGATGCTTAGACTAACATATCTATATTAATCTAAAAAACTTGAATGATGATGAGTTGGTGATGCAAACTATAAAAGATGCATACCTCTTCAAAAGGATTAGAGCAGGCTATTGTTGCAGCAGGTCCATGATCAATCTTGCCAAAAATATCACAAAAGTGCATACAAAATATCACTATTAAAGACACTTGTGCACAATAGTATATAAAATATCAGTATTAAATAAAGAACACTAATGAACTTAATGATAATGAACATAAGGATCCTACCTTCCATTCTTGAAAATACTATTCAAGTGTGCCTGAATGGTCATCTCTTTGCTTAAGAGTATCCAATATTGCTTCATGATCAACATTACTAAGTGTCCATAGTTGTTTTGTCTTTGGTCTAGCATGATGCTTCAACAACTTAACATTTGTTGCTATAACAAGGTGCGAATACATGAGAATGGTTTTTTGTTTCTCGTAGTCTTCAAATGTAGGTATGCCATTCTTTCTAATCATGTATGCTCGCAACCAAGTTCCTACAACCACAACTGAACCTGTAGGATACATGAAACCATCATCATCTTCCATCAGTTGTGTTAGCTTATGCTTTACCTACACACATCGAGCCAACCAATAGTCTAATTTCTCTTCATTCCCCTACAGTGCAACAACTACAAAAATATGTCCTAGCTATAGTAGATCTGAAATAAGGGCATAATCAACTGAAATTTCCATTATTTCATTTGTCATGGATATTGTTTGAGATAAAGGAGATAGATACTGTGGTACCCATGTATCCACCCACTCACTTGACTCGCATTGATCCCAGGTGTATGTCTAAACGTTATGTGGACAAAAATCACAATCTGAATGGAATTATAATACTGATATTGTACCTCATTTTGTGGTTGCAATGTGTAGTTTTCTGCAAAATCAACCACTGATATAATAGTGCCAATCCGAAAAGAGTCCTTACACATCCTAAATTGTTGATCCAACCATTGAGACCTATGACTATGCCTTGCATACTTGTAGAAAAGATTGTCCTTAAAATCTGAAATAAAATCAGCAACACTACATTCTTTTGTAACCAACTCACATCTAGAACCTTCACCTCCACTTTGCAAAGTATATTTTACTATCTCATATCTCTTTTTCTCAACAAGCTTCTTTACAAATTCATATTTGGAACTCTCATGAAAACATTGAACAAACTTTGACAAGCCACCACATTGTGAGAACTTTGCATTTAAACAATCATTTCTATACAAAAAGCAACCATCATCTCTAGAACATAAAAATAGATCTAGCAAGTCCCTTGATGATTTCAGAAGATGCATTGCACCACACTCCTGCAACATTTCATTAGTATGAAAAGTAGAATGGATATAACATAATAGCTCATGGTACATTGAAAAATCCACATGGTATTTGCAACAACAAGTATTATGAATCTTAAGAGGCACACAATAAAATGGCTTCAAACCCTCAAAAGTCCTTTGCAAAATTTCTATATTTTTTATGTGTTTCAACATAAATTTTGAACAACATTGTTTGGATTGATTCCAAGAAATGTTTAGAATGTGGTGTACGGTCTCAATTTCCAATTCTTAACTTTAAAACATCTTTTGCATTGGGTGATACTCTAGAGTTATCATGCCAAAATTGTTGAACTACCTGCTTTACATTAACGGTTAGCTTCTTATCAACACGTGGAAGCCTCCTGACAAAAGCCCATGTATCATTTTGAAGAGGATCATCTATTCTTTCTCTTCTTGCAAGTGCTCTACCCAAAGTCTTACGATTTATGTCAAAATAAATACAAGTTTTTCTCATAAAGCGAGCCTTTTTCAATTTATGGCTTACTAGGGCAGTTGTAATGACTCTCCCAGTAGCTCTCTTATCCTTTTCCTTGTTACTTTTTAAAAGATACTTGAGAGCATTAAAAATATTTTTGACAATAATAGAATTTTTTTCGGTCTTCTTGTTCACACGAATCTTCAATTTGGCTAGCAAAGGTCTCATCTTTTGCATCTTTAGCAATTGTACAAAAAGTTGGCATTGCTCGGTCAATGTCTTATCACTAAAATATTGGTTCAAAAGTATTCTAGCCCACAACCGAACAGTTTGTGTTGACCTCTTGCCTTCAAAATTGTTTGTAATGTTCTCATCAAATTCAAGTAACCATTTAGGGGTTCTTGAATGTCTTGAAATTGGAATATGTCTTTCTTCCATTCAAGGTTCTTCATTTTTCATGTAATTTGGTGAAACATAATTTACACTTGTTTCAATATTATGTTCAAAATATTCATTTCCAACATTTTCACCTTGAACATTTTGAATATCAATTTGAATAATTTCATTCCCAATTTCAATATCATGTTCAACATCTTCAAATCCGACATTTTCACCTTGAACATTTTCATTATCAATTACAATATTTTCATTCCCAATTTCAATATCATGTTCAACATCTTCAAATCCAACATTTTCACCTTGAACATTTTCATTATCAATTTCAATAATTCCATTCCTAATTTAAATATCATATTCAACATATTCAATTCCAACATTTTCACCTTGAATATTTTCACCTTGAACATCTTCAATTTCCTCTTCACTTGAAAGACCATAGGGGTTAGGTTCACCAATATTTAACATACCTTGTCTTCTCTTCCTATGACTTTCTCTATCTCTGTGTCTATATGCTTCAATTTCTTCTTTTGTAAGCTTTCTCTTATTTTTTTTCTTCCAATGACTGCTTCTCCCCATTATACCTCATAAAAGATGCTAAAAATCATTGCTTATGACAAATTTCAATAGAAGATGCTCCAAAAATTTGATCTTTGTTTGTTCCTATCTGAAACCGCGTGTGTGTCACCTACAAACAGAATGTAGGGTCCGTTAGAATGCACAAAACAACCCACATGGGGATTTTCTATGGCCCACAAATCTGATATCCATTATGATCTAATATATGATTCATTTGAAAAAAAATTATGGTACTTGTAATGGTATAATTTTAGTTCTATAAATTAGATATACGATTCAAATCTGGTATCTGATTTGAATTGGATATCTGATTTGTGTACACATAGACCTAAGGGTTAATGGTAGATAGAGGGATTGGGTGAGAGAGAGACCTAAGAGAGGGAGAGGGGGTAGGATGGAGAGAGTTGAGAGAGGGAGAGAGGGAGGGAGTGGGAGAGAGATAGAGGGAGGTGGGGTTAAGGGTAGAGGGTAGATGGTTCAAGGGTTTAGGGTTTAAGGGTTAAGGGTTTAAGGGTAGAGGAGAGAGGGATACTGATGAGGGCAGCCCAAGACTCGAAAATAACCCACAAACAAGAGAATAATTTTATTATTCAGAAAATGGAGCTTCTTACATGCAGAGGATCTCAAACCCCAAGTTCTACAACACATGCATGTTACGAAAGCTATAGAATCACCTTTTCGCAATATGCAAGCTTGTCCCCAAAAAAGTTACCCAAAAATTAGAAACCCGCCCATAAATAGAGCTCCTCTTTAGTTTGGAGCCAAAACAACATTCAAATTTGAGTTTAGGTGGTTTGGTGCCAAAAAATTACAACTTGAAATTCAAATTTCAAAAGAACATTTGCAATTGTATCTTCTAGAAAGAGCGCCAACTTTTTGGGGACATAACTTTTGATCCAAGACTTTGATTTGTGAACCATTTGAACCATTGGAAAGGTCTCGAAGTCAATAATGTGCTCAAAATTTCTATGCCAATTTTGGCAAGTTCCAGGGCCGATCCAAGAACTCTAAGTGCCTCAAATCTAACTCGGAAGATTTTCAGGTGCAAATCTGGGAAACTAAAACTACAATATCTTTCAACCCAGGAATAGAAAATAAAAATCATAAATTGGGAATTTCAATATGACAAAAAGGGTTTCCAAAAATGTAAAAACATCTAAAAACTGAGAAACTTGAAATTTAACTATTTTTGGGTGATACAAGATTGCCCTTACACCACTGGATGCTCCTGCATCAGACACCCAGGGTAATTTGAGAGGTGACCCATCACATCTCAGATGGTTGAGGAAAACCCAATCGGTCAACCACTGCCTTAGATAGCTAGGATGAATCTTCCACAGGCCTTCCTCTCCATTTCACTAGATATTCTTCATACTGCCTATTTTTGGTACTCCCCACATGACTATCCAAGATTGATTCAATCTCCTCCCTTTCTGAAGTAGGTGTCGGAATACCATACTGCCCTATTGCTGGTGCTTCCTCCGTTGCACCTTCATGATACTTTGTCAAATCTAAAATATTGAACATAGGGGAAATGTTGATTCCATCAGGCAACTCTACCTCATATGCATTCCTTGAATCATGCTTCTTCAAAATCTTATAGGGACCGAATTTCTTCATCTTCAATTTTTTATAGGTTCCCACGGGAAACCTTTCTTTGCTCAAGTGGACCATTACTTCATCGCCAGTCTGAAACTCCTTATTCCTCCTTTTCTGATTTGCCTTAGCCTTATATTGCATATTCATCTTATTAATGTGTTCTCATACCTTCTCATGTATATTCTTGATGTGCTCTGCAAAATCTTCAGCTTCAACATTTATTTTCTTCTCTTGGTCCATCTTCCTCAATTTTGGAGCTGTTCTAGGGCTACCTCCATACACAATCTAGAACAGTGATCTACCAGTGCTTTTGTTGACAGAATTGTTGTAAGAAAATTTTGTCTGGGGTAAGATCAAGTCCCATCCCTTGGGTTTATCTCCTACCAAACATCTTAGTAGGTTACCTAGACTCTTGTTAACAACCTCTGTCTACCCATTTGTTTGTGGATGGTGTGCAAAACTAAACTTCAACTCTGTCTTCAACTTCTTCCACAAGGTCCTCCAAAAGTACCACACAAATTTGGTGTCACGATCTGAAACAATACTCTTTGCAGACCATGTAGCCTCACCACCTCTTTGAAGAACAAGTCAGCAATGTGGACTGCATCATGGGTCTTCTGACATGGAATCAAATGTGCCATCTTTGAAAACCTATCAACCACCACAAAGACTAAATCATTCCCTCGTGTCCTTAGAAAACAAAGAACAAAATCCATACTTATATTCTCCCATGGCCTATCTGGTACAGGTAAGGGCTAATATAAGCCTATATTCTAGCTCACTCCTTTAGCCATCTGACATACCCTACAGCTTTGTACAAACTTCTTCACATCCTGTGACAACTGAGGCCAATAATAATGCTCACCGATAATGGCAATGGTCTTATCCTCACCAAAATGTCCTGCCATTCCTCCACTATGCTTCTCCTTTATCAGGTTCTCCCTCATGGAACTCCTCGGGATACACAATTGACTTCCCTTAAATAACATGCCATCCCGGATTATGAAATCCAGCCACCTTGTCCTGTCCACTATAACAGGTTCCTTGCAAGCTTTCCAAGCCTCTCCAAAATCAGGATCTTCTACATACAATGTCTTAAGTTCATTGAACCCAACCACTTCAATCTGCATCTTTGTCATCAATGTATGCCTCCCGCTTAAGGCATCTACCAACCTATTTAACTTCCCACTCCTATGTTTCAAAACAAAGGTATAACTCTACAAAAACTCTACCCATTTCATATGCCTCTGATTTAATTTTCCCTGACTATTTAGGTACTGCAAGGCCTGATGATTAGTATATAGAAAAAATTACTTCGGCAACAAATAATGTATCCATTTCTTTAATGCTTGAACTATGGCATAAAATTCCTAATCATATACAAAATAATTTCTCGTGGCATCATTTAACTTTTCACTGAAATAGGCAATGGGCTTACCTTCTTGGCTCAACACTACTCCAATGGCACAACCAATGGCATCACAATCCACCTGAAACACCTTGTTGAAATCTGGGAAGGCTAGAACAGGTTGCTATATTAACTTATGCTTCAACAGTTCAAAACTCTTTGCCACCCAATGCTCCACTTGAATTATTTTCTATCCCCTCTCATTGCCCCAATCAGGGTCCACAAATACTACTAAAGTTTCTAATGAACTTTCTATAAAAACTAGAAAACCATGGAAAGATCTCAACTCCCTAGAAGCGCCTAGGGTAAGCCATTCAAAAATATCCTTCACCTTCTCTAGGTCCATCTTGAGACCTTCTGCTAAGACAACAAACCCCAAGTACACTAACTCCCTCTTCACAAAATTGTACTTCTTCAGATTAATCAACAGTTTCTCCTCTTAACTTCTCAAAGGCTCTCCAAAAATGCATCAGATGCTCATCCAACATCTTACTGAAAATCAAAATATCATCTAAATACACAATAACAAAAATTCCCAGAAATTCTTTTAGTACCACATTCATGAGCCGCATGAATGTGCTCGGTGCATTGGTTAGCCCAAAGGCATGACTAACCACTCGTACAGGCCCTCTTTGGTCTTGAACGCAGTCTTCCATTCATCTCCCTCACGAATCCAGATTTGGTGATATCCACTCTTCAGATCAATCTTTGTGAAGTACTAAGCTCCAATCAAACAGCCCATCAGGTCATCCATCCTTGGTAGGGAAATCTATACTTGATTGTTATCTTGTTTATGGCTCGAGAATCTATACACATCCTCCACTCCCCATCCTTCTTTGGTGCTAGTATTGCAGGTACTGACATGGACTCAAACTCTCCAGAAGCAAACCTTTTCACAACTTGAACTTGTTCAACTCATTTTCTCACCGAGTCAATCTATGAGATGCCTTATTTGGAAAACTGGCTCCAAGAATCAATTCAATCTGATGACTGATCTTCCTTATTGGTGGTAAACCCTCAGGTACATCATCAAAAACAATATCCTAAAACTCATCCAACATCCCAAAAACTTCTTCTGGAACCTTCTCACTATCCTCCTTACTCACTCTAGGAATCAATGTATAACACACACACTCATGCTTCATACCTTCTAAAAAATTTCTTCCATCTACATAACAAATTCTAGCACTACTACATACCTTTTCGTCTCCCCTTCAGGGGTTTCAACTTCATGAACCCCATCCTTGTCAAGGAATAAGTGTTTGCATGGCACCATGTATAGCTCACCATCGAACTGCCACAGCCTAACAAACAACATGTGACATGCATCCATGGGGATGATATCACAAAGTACCTCATCATGTAGCTCCCGATCTTGAACTTTACTAGGCACTACTCATTGACCAAAACTTTGTGGTCTTTCTACAACTAGGCAATCCGATACAGATGCAGGTGCCTTTCCCTCTTCAACTTCAACTTTGTGACCATCTCCTCTGACACCAGATTATCAGTGCTCCCATAATCAATAATGACATCATAATATTTTCCTTCACTTGCACCTTGTGCGAAACAGATTCTTCCTCTGTTCTAGTTCCTTTTCCTCAGTCACCAGGGCTCTCCTAATCACTAGGGATTCTCCCCTTTCAACATCATCTGAATGTTCAAATTGGGCCTCCTCATCTGCATGCGCAACCCTTCCACAACCTTCTAGCCTTTAGTCTGCCCTTCCTTGGTGTTGTAGACATTCATAGGCTCGATGCCCTTCTTCACCACACTAGAAACACGTTCCTCTGAAACCACCTCTTCCAGATCCTTGCCCATATCTCCCTCATCCTCTACCTCTTTGATCACCACTGTTTTGATCACGAGGCAGTAGAAGGTGTCATTCCTTTGGCTTGCGGTACCCACATCTTCACTTTTCTTTTCATCATCATTTCAGCTTCTGAAGGTCTTCCATTGCCCCTTCCACTTTGACCTCCTCATCCTTTTTGCTTGCCATCAAGTCTTTATTTCAACTTCTCTTCCACCTTTAGAGAAAACTGATACACATCCTCAATGGTGGTCATTCTGACTAGGCTTAACTCCTCCTGAATGCTCGGTCATAACCCATTAAGATATTAGGCTACCTTCTCCTTATTGGCCTCTATGTGGCCCATTTTGATGATTATCTTGTGAAAATATTTAGTATATTCTTTCACAGATCTGTTTCCTTGCTTAACCCTTGCAATTTCTTCAACAGATCTAACTCATAGTCCACTGGTATGAACGCCTTCTTCGTTTCTCTACCAACATCCCATCGGTGATATTTCCTTTTCCTCTTGATTTTTCCAACAGGACCTCTTTCCATCAAATACGGCATGGCCCTTCACTTCATTTTGCAAACTTAACCCGATCTGGGTCCTCTATTTCCTCATACTCAAAATATTCTTCTAGCTTGTTGATCTAGTCGATCAACTCTTCCGGGTTCAGACTTCCGGAATAACTAGGGACTTCTACTCTGGGTCTTTTCCCAATCTTAAAAATGGCCCTTATTAGCCGCATTTGGTCTTGATCAATTGCTTATTCTTCCTCTTCTACATTTGAACCTTCTTCCTTTCCTTTATCCTCACTTTCCTCCTTGAGGTTTAACCCTCTTCTCAACTGCTATTGTAACGTATCAATCTGTCTTTGGAGGGTTGCTAGTGCATCTCTTCCACTAGAATTTCTACCCCCTTGACCACCTCTAGCACAACCACACCTACTAGGCATCACTCTTGTAGTCATCTTTCTTGACCTCAACCCACAACCATGGTCCTGGTACGAACTGCCTCACGATCGGCGATCT
Organism: Sequoia sempervirens; assembly: GCA_007258455.2. Classification (NCBI taxonomy): domain Eukaryota; kingdom Viridiplantae; phylum Streptophyta; class Pinopsida; order Cupressales; family Cupressaceae; genus Sequoia; species Sequoia sempervirens. The sequence continues at coordinate 374,693,218 of VDFB02047230.1, read as the reverse complement.
ATCCACATGCTCAAGAAAACCCGCTCTGATACCACTTGATGAGGGCACAGCCTGAGACTTAGAAAATAACCCACAAACAAGAGAATAATTTTATTATTCACAAAATGGAGCTTCTTACATGCAGAGGATCTCAAATCCCCAAGTTCTACAATACATGCAAGTTACAGAAAGCTACAGAATCGCCCTTTCGCAATATGCGAGCTTGTCCCGCAAAAAGTTACCCAAAAATTAGAAACCCGCCCATAAATAGAGCTCCTCTTTAGTTGGAGCCAAAATAACATTCAAATTTGAGTTTAGGTGGTTTGGTGCCAAAAAATTACAACTTGAAGTTCAAATTTCAAAATAACATTTGCAATTGTATCTTCTAGAAAGAGCGCCAACTTTCTAGGGCCATAACTTTTGATTCGGGACTTCGATTCGCGAACCGTTTGAACCGTTGGAAAGGTCTCGAAGTCAGTAACACACTCAAAATTTTCTACACCAATTTGGGCAAGTTTCAGGGCTGATCTGGGAAATCTAAGTGCCTCAAATCTAACTTGGAAGATTTTTATGTGCAAATCTAGGAAACTAAAACTGCAATATCTCTGAACCCATGAATAGAAAA
>VDFB02047230.1:374636022-374691434 GCA_007258455.2 Sequoia sempervirens | reverse complement strand
GGAGAGATGAGAGAGAGAGAGAGAGAGAGGGAAAGAGATAATATTTAAATATTTTATATGTTAGTAATATTAATTAGTTATATAATATTTTATATATTAGTAATATATATACATTAACTAAAACATATAAATAATATTTAAATATTAAACATAATAATATAATATATTATATATTAAATTATAAACTATATTGTATATTCTAAACTAGATATATTAAAATAAACTATAAAATATTTATTGCATTTTCTAAATCATATATTATAAAGTATAAAACATTTTTTTAAATCATATAAACCAAATCGGATATTCGATTCAACTTAGATATCCGATTTGAAATGGATATCCAATTTGAAACATATATCTGATATTTCTAACAAAGAATTTATTCCCTAGGGATTAGCCTCGGGCTTGCTTTGGTATTTGGCTTGGACATTGGAATCCTAAGAAGTCAATGCAAAAAATGTGTTTGACAACTCACCTTGTTTTTCTAGACTTCGTCCATGTGGCTGATGACTTTATTTTTAGCCAAAATTGATGAAACGAAAAGGGTTTGTAGAGGAAACTCTCAACTTTCCACCAATATAAATTATTCTTTACTTTGAATTTAATAAATAATTATTATTCATTTTCTATTAGAATTACAACTAAAGTCCTGATTGATAGGCTGGCTGAAAAATATCTTTAACTTTCAAACGGTATCATATTTTTTGAATCCAAAATATGTGTCACATTCTATGCTTTGCATAGTATAGGATTTAAAAAAAAAATGAATTTCATGAAGTTTTGACCAAGTTAAGGTGGTTAGACATACAAGTTTTTATATTTTTTAAAAGTTGTAATAAAAAATCATAATTAATTATTTACTTGGAAAAAAATTACAAAAAATATGCGTCACATCCGGACATGAGTCCTCTACTTATATCTAAAATATTATTAAAAAATATTATCATTTTATTGTGGTTAGGGTGGTTAGACAGGCACCTACTTCTTATTTTTTCAATGAAATTTAAGTACTGTTGCATTGAAATTTCAAATTTTCACCAAATAGACTTCTAAAAAAAATAAAAAAACTTAGTAGTTTAGAAACTACATTCAATTTTCCATAGATTCTATTCTTACATATTTTTGAAATAATATAGATAACTTATTGAAATTTTATGTCAAGTTGCCTAACTCCAATTTTTCTAAAATTTTCGTTGCCACTTAAGGGCCTGTTTTTTCCATGATGATCCTGCACATACCCTTAGAATTGTAAATTTTCTACCAGTTTCTTTTAAAAAATCTTAAGCATGTCATTTTATACCATATATCTTCATTTCACTCCTTGAAACCTCATATTTCTAGGGGTTTGCTTTTTTTTTTGTTATTGCTCCCCCTAAGCCACTGACTAGGTTTAATTTTCAAGAGATTTATCTACACTAGAGGGATGTACAAATTCATTTGTATTTCTTGATTCTTCTTTTTTCTCTGGCATCTATTTATTTCTCCAAATCTTGTCCATTTCCTTCTTTACTTCAATATGAACTATTTTCTTCACAAGTTCATTTCTCTTTGTTGAATTAGTTTGTCTACCATTCTTACTTCTGTAGAATTGTGAAATGTGTCCAAGTTTGTTGCAAATATAGTATACAACAACTTTCTAGCCAAAATAACCTTGATTCAATTTGGACCTACACTGTTTAGCTTTGTGTCCAAATACATTGCATGTATATCAGTAACCATTGAAAGATTGAACCATTCTACTATCATTATATCTATTCATCATCTTATTTCTACACTCAATAGCTCTATTTCAAAATTTCTTGCATGCAAACATTGTCTAGAGAAGGATCGAACATTCTAATTCATTCTACTTCTAAATTGTATTTCCCTATGTCCAAATTTATTGCATGAAAATCAAATACCATTAAAAGATGGGCACCTTTGAGTATATGGTTGTCTAGTAGCGATCTTGTAGCATTGCTTCTTTGATTCCTAATTTTTTTCCATTTCCTTGAGTCTTCTCTTGATTGTGAATCTTGTTTGGGGTCCAATTAGTCTTTCATATTTCTCCTTCTTCAAGTCCCAAACCTACATTATTTTTATATGGTTTTTTCCCTACAATTAGTTTATCAAGCATTATAGAACTTATTTTGAATTTATCCTCATGAACTCTTTCCTTTTCCAAATATGATATCATCTTTAACACTTCTCATTCAAGTCTTGTATATTGTTATTCTTTCATTTTACCATTGCATTCAAACATTCCTCAATTCTTTTATTTTCTTCCACTTGAACTGTCAATCTAGTGATGTATTCATTTGCTTGCTTCAATTGTTCATTGACTTCCCTATGTCTCTTTCTAAATTTCTTGACTTGTTTTCTCCATTTTGGGTGCATTAATTTTCTTCCTTGAGATTTTCCTTTAGATCTTTTTTTTTTCCTTCAACTACATCAAGATCTTCAAAAGTATCTTTAATTTCTTCTTTTTCAATCATGTTGCCATCTTCTATGTTTTAAATTGTAGAAATTTCTTTCGAAGTAGGATAATTTCTATCAGCCATGTGTTCAACCTCCAAGATATTCCTCAAGCTATTAGGATTGTTAGAAGGAACAAAGCTTTAACACTTATTCTGGAACTCTCAGAATACTTAGAGGGGGGTAAATCAATAATCCATTAAACCATTTGATCATAATGCATCTAATTAAAAGAACATGTCCAACAATGACAATGAATGAAAGCATGAAATAATCACAAGATCGCATAACACACAAACACCCGTGTTTTTATGTGAAAACCTAAAAAGGGAAAAACCACAGTGAGGATTAGCTCATAATATATTATAATTGCTAATCAGATATTATAGAGGCTCACTATTGGACACACTGTCCAATAGGGATCACATCCACAAAAAGAAAGATAGATAGAAGATAGAATGGCCACACATCCAATATGTGAATGGATAAAAAATGAACCTTCCTTGTGTTGAATTTATTTCCTTTGAATCTCTAAATACTGACTCTATGCACTTTATCAAATACAAGATACAAAACAATGCATTGCTTTATAGTCACTCAACATTCACAATAACTTTGTTATAGATCTCATCATGTACACACAAAAATTTCATATTCACATCTCACCACTATACTACAACTTCAAAAATTTATTACATATATACACAATCCTTCCACACACATCAATTAGATCATCCTAATTAGATGTAGCCCAAAATCAAATCAAAATTGAACCAAAATTGCCTTGTCGGTAGCACACTTGAATCAAAAACATCTTTGAACTTAAACCAAATGTGAAAAAATTCATATAGGTTGGAATAGACCTAAAATATATCTCAGTAACATCTAAAATACACATTTAATCATCACAACACACACCGAGCATTATGTCGGCTAGAAATTAGACCTAATTACAAAATATGTTAAATGATCAACACCAATGATCAATCTGATCATATAAACATGCACCAACTAGAATGCATAATGTACTGAAAACTATAAGAAATATCCCAAAATTTCAAATTCTAATTCCTATCATCGAAGGAATGCATACCAGATTACTCATACCCATTTATACTATACAAAGCCAAAAACTATATGTCAAACTACTATCGCTTGTACCTTTCAAACTATACATCCAAAAAAACTCAAATCTTGGACATAGATGTGCATAATGATTTTGAACAACATATTATCTCCTCATAAGTAGATCTTATCATATGAGAAAATGTAGAGAAAAATATCAAATTAAGATATCTCCATTTTGTTCTTTAGATTAGTGTAGATATCAACAACCAATGTTGACACCAATGACAACACATTAAGGGGCTTCTTCATTATTTCAACATAAAATTGAAGTTATAAATTATCAACAAGGTTGGAGACAAGGTCTTAAAGCTAAAAGATAATAAATATGAAATTTATCCCTCATTTGTAGATATTTCTTATGAATCTTGAATTCTTGCTTGAATCATGAAAACCTACATCATAAATGTTAGCACAAAAACAAACATGATGCATGATGACTTTGACATGATGCTTGAATCTTAAATATAGCTCCAAATTTCTTAATAACCAACTCTTAAATTCTCTTGAATGATCTTGATCTCATAAAATTGCTAGGAGAAAATATGTGAAATAACCTTGTATTTATACTTGTTTATGCAAAATTTCATTAAATTACAACACTACAAGCTGCCATCATATCTAGGAGAATAAAATCATGCCAAGAATTGAATTCAAAATAGGTCCAAGCTAAAGCAGGACTCATATACCAGTTGGGGCATATAAGTCCAAATATCCTAAGCTTGGGACAAAATTTTTAAGAAATACAATGTTCTATGTCAAATTCAGGATCAGGCCTGATACTTAGGTGGGACCCATACATGCAAGGTGGCGTATGAGTCCCAAATCACTAAATATAGGACACATAACCCAACAACATGAATTATTTTTTGTCATTAGTTACGTTTTGAGATTATCCTCAAATAAATGCATTAAATAAGGAGAAAAGAAGCTGACTTTTAGTAGGGAGGGAGAAAACAAGTGTGAAAATGTAAAGGGATACATTTTTCTACACTATATTTAGCCCCCACTTTAGTAAGAGGAGGAACTTTCTTAAAAATCACACTAAAGTAGACAAAATCGCATCAAGAGGGGTCCAAGTATACCAATGCTAGTAAGATAGGATGAAAACAATCAAGAGGGTTGCACAAGTCCCTAGGATCAAGATCGTATGACAAACCAACATAGGAACAAAGGAAAAAATGTGTAAATGATGTATGTAGCAACAACAAGGTCCAATCATACACTAGTAGAGACATAAAGAAAAAACTTAGGAAAAATAAAAGAAAAGGGGTGGATCAAGCCTTGACCATTTGTCCAATGCGATGTGGATTAGATATAAGTTTTTTGTCCAAAAACGTTTACAAGTCGAACACGATGTTCACTATAAAAAGAAAACACATGCTCACTAGGGATAGTGGAACCTCGGGTCATCCACTAGGTGAGTCCCCAAAGAGGTGAGGCACATACACACCTGATCGGTATGCACTCACTCACACGAGCAAGTTGCTATGGGAAAGTCATGCCTAATTTAGGCTACCATACACTAACCATACCAAAGATATACCTCCTTATAACTTTGATAAGGAATCACACAATAGGAATAGTAGGATTCATGAGGCAAGGAAAACTTCGTATGCTTGACACCCATGAACAAATAGGATAGCTCCATAGGCAAGCAAAGTGTGTTATGCAAGGTGGCCATATAACAAATATTTGTAAATGCAAAATAGTGTTTAAGGTATGTTCAAAGGAGTTTTTTCTTAGTTAAGTTAGGAAACATTGTGCCTAATGTCTCCAAGAGAGGACCAATTGAAGAATAGAAAATTCACAACTTAAGGGATTGAGTGTGTCATATCAAGCCACCAAGAGGAATATAATATTCTAAGAGAGATCACACTCTCAAAGGAAATTACACCCAATTTCATCTACACAATGAAGAATGAGTTGTAAAAGAATAATGACAATGCATGCCCCCACTTTAATGAAATTTCTAAACACCATGTTGTGAGAAATTACATTAAAGTATAAAATGATAAATGCTAGCAATAAAGAGGACATGATAGATTATTTGGAAATACCTATGAAAATTCATATGTTTCCAAATGAAGCTACATCATGAAATGGGTTTCCCCCATAATGAAATCCCAAAATTACATAAGGGATCCATGGATTCAGGGTCAGTATGCCTTTGCTACAATATTTTTAGAGAGCTAATAATTGTCATCATTCCCCAAATATTCATGGAAGATAAAGAATGATCCAAAGAGAGCGAAAACAAAGAATTTTTTTTAGGTCAACATAGAAAATACCTAAATTTCTTAACACCTTCCATCATCCCCAAAAGGAAAACAAAAGAAAAATGAAAAGATAAAGGATAATATTTTGGGTCAACATGGAAGAGACCTAAATGTCTCAATGCCTTGTGTCAATCCAAATAGGAAAAAAAAAACAAGTGAAAAGATAAAATATTTACAACATATAGAATAATGTAGATACAAATAAAGGAATGTCACAAAGAGAGAGATACATCAAATTGAATAGTATGGGGGATCACATTACACACATGCAATCACATAAAAGAACCATGAAAAATAAAATAAATATAAGACTAGTAAGGCACATGTGATACAACTTATTAGCAAGTCATCTTCATCCCAATCTTATTCATCATTTATAAAAGGCTAAAAACTATCCAAAGGGAAAACAATAGGTGTCGTACTAGGGTCATCACCAAGTTCAAAACTCTTTCCAGAAGAATTATAATTTAAGCTAATAGAAGAGGAAAACAATTTATTCAACTCATTATGCACTTTCTCATCAATTTTAGTAACCTCATCATCATCATCAAAGTTAATCACAACAAGAGGTCGAATGATAATGTCTAAAGAAGGATTTAGCTCTCTTGTTGTTGTTGAGATATAGGGTCTTTTTGTTATTGTGAAGAGGGAGACTCATCATGTATTTCTTCAGTAAATTTTGGTTGTTGGTTTTCTTTATTGGTCTCTTCATTTAACCTTCGACCAATAGCAAGACATCTATGCCTATGCTCTCTACCATTTTTGTTTCTTTTAGTATGATTTTTAAGTTGTGTTTGTGTAGGAGTCGGTTTATCAACTATAGGTTTCTTTTTTTCCCTAAAGGGAGGAAAAAAAGGAACCATATGAGGTTATTCAACCACTTTCTCCTTAGCTTTGAAAACTATTTTTTAACTTAGGAGGTGTGACGGAATTGTTTTGGTTCTCTCTTGGTTGTTTGTGGGAGATAGGTATAGGATTTGTCTTAGGTTGGTCTTGGTTACTTGGTTTTTCTTTTGGTTCAACCATAGTTTCATCAAGGATATGAGGCTTAATCATGGGTTGAGGCATGTTTCTAAGGGATAGTTTTTTATATAAGTTTCACATTAAAATTTTAATGGGATTTTAAAACAAAATCCTCACAAGGTTTAATAGGTTCCATTGGCTCGAACCAAAAGAATTTCAATGAGAAGTTCTCACAAGGAGACACAGGATTAAAGCCACTATGGTGCACAGTAAAGATTTAATTGTCAAAGGGGAACTTTAAACATTTATGCATGACCATTGGGACAACTTCCATAGAGCATAGCCATGGATAACTAAGCTTCACACAAAATTGACATGATGTCGGGACAATGGAGAATGAGACATCTAATTGCTTCGGTCCAACTTTTAAATGAAGGATGATCGAACCATCGTAGGGAAAGAAAAAAATTTATGCATTTTAATACATTATTTTAGTTTATCATATGTTTCTTGAAAAAGTTCATGCAAAAACTTGTAAGAATTCTTTAGTGATCACATTCTCTCTGTATATGAGATCAATTAATATCTCATTAGTGGGCTTGTCACTAATTTAGAGGGCTACGTAAAGAGGAACATCATGTGCATTTATAATTATATCCTTAGATGAGAAAGAAATGTTGAGAGGATTTTTAGTTCGTCCCTTATGAGGTATAATTTCAATCAATCCAACCATATAATCTAGAAGAATTTGTTCAATAGTATCCATGTTGTCATCATCTATGTCAGAATTCATCACATCATTAGAACTTCTTAGTTTCAGTAGCTTTGACAAATGAAATACTATGATTTGGCATGGGGTTGGTAAATATTTTCATTTTTGGTTAGAAGGGACAATAGAATTATTTCCTTGATCATTAACACATCCAATTAGAAGTCAATTAGAATCAATGAGGTCTTGCACAAGATGTTTAAAATGCTTACAATGTTATGTATCATGTCCATTTGTTCAATGATAATGACAATAATAATTTGATCTAAATTTCAGCAGTAAAGGTTTATTAGGATCAGGAGATTTAACAGGAGGTAAGGAGTTCATTTTTTGTTCTAGAAGTTGTAACATTGTGTTATGGAGGGTATCAGGTAAGGGAGTAAATTGTCTAGCCAGATCCCCAAATGTAAAAGGACTTGTCTTCTTTATAGTAGCCACTTAAGTATCAACATGTTGAGTGTGTTGATGTGGATTTAGTTGTAGAAACCTTTTATTTTGTTTTTGAAAAGGTTGGTAATTTTTTTGATTTGTGGACTGAGACTTTTTAGGATAGCTAGAGTTTGGTTTTGCTTCATGACTACTAACCAAGTTTCGATAATCATGAAGGATAGTGCACAAGTGTACAAAGGAAGGAAAATTAATCATGCAAAGATTATCTTGTATCTTAATTTGAAAGTTCTCAATGAACTTTCATTGAAGGTGAGGATCGAGAATCTTTATGTTGATTTGGGAATAAATCATTTGGTACGTGAAATGAAGTCAATAACATTTTGATCATCCTTTTTCTTACATCTCATCAAATTAGCTAATGGCAACTTATGAGTCATGTACACTTGGAAATGGTTAATAAAGGCCTCAACAAGTTCATTGAATGAATGAATTGAGTTATTCGGTAATGAGGAAAACCATTTTAAAGAGGTATCTTTCAAAGACGTAGGGAAAAGCTTAGCCAAGAGCGTATCTTCAATGAAGAAATCACTACATAAGGCAATGTCAAAAAAACATGGTTAGAAGGGTTTCCTTTCCCTCCATGTTTCTCAAACCTAGGAATCTATATACCTTGTGGTATCGGTGTTCTTAATATCTCCAAGGATAAGGGATTGTTTTTGACATAGTATGAAGGTTGGCCATTTTGATTTTGGTTTATGGTGGAAATTTTCATTTGAAGGGATGAAACCTTTTGCAAGAGTTGATTAAGTATGGTATCACTAGTTGTGTTTTGAGATGAAGGTCAATATGGTGGAGGTTTATATGTGTTCGAGGGGGAATTGAATGGAATACTTATGGGAGGTAAAGTGGTAGGAGATATGATGTGAGATGCCACAATGGTATACAAATTTTTCTACTAGAAATACACAAGGTAGGGATGATATTACTAGTAGGTAGCATCACTGTTGTAACTTGAGGGTTGGTATTGGTGGGAATAGAGACAATGGTTGTGGGAGGAGGAATTTGGGTTCCTCCTTGACTTTGGACATTGTTCAAAGTTTGAGCACTAGTCATTGAGGTAAAAAAAAATCAAAAAATTTGAGCTAGGTTAAGCACAAGTTCTACTCCTTGTTCACTTTCAATTATGAGGTGTATGTTATCTATGGTAGGAATAGTAGTGTTTGAAATGTTTGCAATACTAACTTGATGTTGTAGGTTTGGTAACTCTTCATGGATTTGTATTATGTTTTCCTGAGGGATACTAGCAACCATTGTTTCAACACATGTCACACTACTTCAAGGTAGAGAGTTGTTAAGGGTATGGTCCATACCTAGTGAACTAGCATCAACACTATGAGTGAGAGATATATAATCCAAGATCCATGATGATTTTACTATCATGAGATGACATGAGTCTTGAAATACATCTCACTATAGTATTAGCAATAGGACACAAAGTTGTAAAGCTCATGCAAGGGACAATCAATGAATGCAAGATAAATGCAATGAACACAAGATAGATGATATTATTTAATTACAATTCTTACATTTAAAAATGAAACCAAAATGAAACTAAATTAAGCTAGATCCAATGAAATGAATGAAACAAAAACACAAAAACAAGGTTTCTAATGTTGTAAATTGCAAATTCAGGTCTCATACGAGACTAAATTGTATAAAGGGGAATATGAGTCCTAATTAGAGTTTTTGAAGGGTTCCAACAATGAATAATAGTCAACATATAATGCCTAAAAATTAGGTAAAACAAATTGTATTAGTACTAAATCACCCAAAGGGGTGAATGAGTCCCATATTAGGGTTTTGACACTAAATTCAACAAATTCTAAGTGAATGTTAATGTTTTTGGTTTGTATGTTGTCTTTACTGATTGCAATGACATATTTTCAGTGAAATTAAATGATTTAAGATGCAAAATGCAACCTATATGCACTTTTCACTAATGCAAGATTTAGGAGCCTTAAATGCCAATTAACTAATGCAAGACCTAATGCAAAGTTAATGTTGAATAGATTTAGAACTATGATGCACTCAAAATTATAAATGCAAGTGTCCAAAGGTTAGGTTCACCAAAATGAACACAAGGAAATAGGGTGCTCGACCTTTTAGGAGATGAAGCACACAAGAAATGGGGGATCCCTTCCTATTTCACTCTTAGTTCATTCAAAGAAACTATAGAGATCTCAACCTAATGATCTAATTAAGGGAATAGATTCCTACATGGTATCCTTGGGTGTAATTAAATGAAGGGGGTTCACCACTAAGTAAATGATTAGAAATAAGGAAATGCATGTAAGATGCCAATCTAACTATGTAACCTAGGAAATGAAAGTTAAAATTAGAATGATAAACTGTGAATAAATATAGAAGTACCTAGAAGATTGGAGATGCCTAAAAAAAGGTTCTCAATCTAAAAATTATGGATTTGAATGTGAACTAGGACTCATATGCCATATTTCATGATTTAGTTCTAGTTTATGGTTTTAGGATAAATCTAGAATCTACAATTGGTAAACTAGGATCTATATGAAATGACTGAAAAGTGATATACTAGGACTCATATTCCAAAGGTGGAAATTTAGTCCCAGTATTAGGGTTTGATTGAAACTCTGGTATCCTCTAGTAATCTTTTGTAGCTCTCTCTTGTCTAATTTTGTAGTGTGAAAGTTTAAATTCTTTCCTCTAGGTGACTTTCCGTGAAGAGGAAAACTTATTAACAACTTTGACAACTTTCTTCAACCTTGCAGCTTTGTCTTCAAAGGATCATCAAGCCTCAACACACATAGATCTTAAATCACACATTTAGAGGAGAGAAAAATGTTGATTTGTTAGTGGATAAGGGTTTTCCTTGGTCAAACCCTATTTTGGTAATCCAACCATAAAATGAAATGAAATAGAATGAAGGAATGATGAATGAAAAAAAATAATGTTGCAACTCACCAAACCCTTGATAAAAAGGCTACAATCTTGTATGAAATGGCTAGAATGAATATAGATATTGAATCTTGATTGAATATTCGAAACTTAATCTTGAATTCTTGGTTGAATCATGAAAACCTACATCATAAATGTTATCTCAAAAACACACATGATGCATGATGACTTTGACATGATGCTTGAATCTTGAATACAACTCCAAAATTCTTGATAATAAGCTCCTCAATGCTCTTGATTTCTCTTGATATCATAAACTTTCTATAGGAATACTTTCATCAACTTGCTAGGAGAAAATATGGGAAATATCCTTGTATGTATAATTGTTTATTCCAAATTTCTCAAAATTAGAACACTACAAGCTGACATCATATCTAGGATAATAAAACCCCTCCAAGAAATGAATTCAAAATAGGTCCAAGCTGAAGTGGGACTCATACACCAATTAGGGCATATGAGTCCCAATAGCCTAATCTTGGGACACAAAATTAAAGAAATATTGAGTTCTATGCCAAATTTATGATCAATCCCTAAGACTTAGGTGGTACCCATACACCCAAGGAGGTGTATGAGTCTGATATCACTAAATTTAGGACACATAACCCAAGAACATGAATTATGATTGGTAAAATTAGTTAAGTGTCAGGATTATCCTTAGAGAAATACATTAAATAAGGCTTATGGATGCAAAATAGGACCAAATAAGGCTTAAAGAAGCCTGATTTTAGTAGGGGGCCAAAAGAGTGTAAAAATGTAAAGGGATACATTTTCTACACTACACTATCATTTACTTTATGTATTTTTGAATGTTTAAATTAGTAAATTTCATAATGCTAAAGTTAGAAAACTTTAGAAAACAATTTACTATTAGACATATTTGAATATATATTTGAGAACCCTAAACAACACCCTTAAAGTCAAACTTTGAAATTCCAAAATCCCTGTCCAAGACACAGACACCTTGGGTGTCTTTGTCCTACCTTTTGGGACCTAGATTTGAGTGAAAAAGTCTTCTCAGGAGGCCTTTTTTTAATTTGTTGTTTATTTTCCACCCTTCTATTGCATAATATTTTGAAACTTAGTACAAACATTATAACATCATGATGGATCAATGCTTTAACATTTTTTATACCTATTTGAAATATTTGGTGGATGTTTCAAGTTGTGTGTTTGGAAATGACCTTAGTTCTGATAATGATAATCATGATACTTCATCTCCCTTTACAAGTCTTTTTCAAGTCCTATGACAAGATGAAGAGAGAATGGATGAATTCATACAAATTTATTTATGTGACCTTTAGAATAATGTAGCCTTTTAACCCTCAATGCAATTCCCTACTACCTCATACCAAAAATATCCTACCATCTCACAACTTGAAATGTTCACTATTTTATATCCCAAAAGTGAGTAACAAAACATACCAAAACCAATACACATGGAGGCATCTATCAAAAAAAATCCCATGAAAAGTACATTAACTAATCCCCTATCATATGAGCATAAAGATACAAACACACCTATTAACATGGAACATATGGAAAAGGCTTTATAATCTTGAAGAAACAAGGATGTGACATAAAAAAAGAACATGAAGTCCATTCTCTCTTGGAATAAACACCATCTAAGGATACTAAATGATTAGGTTATCAAAGTCCTCCACCTTTACAACAAGCCATCTCTCCATCAATTAAGAAATATAAACCTAATAAATTGCATTTCTTATTACCTATATATCCAAGACTTAAGAGGAATTAGAGAAACTTGTAGATAATGGCTTAATTATATTACCACCTATGCCTTAACAAAAAAACAATAAATGCGGGAATGAAAAAACACCCTACCGTGCATTTTATAGATTATTTGGACACCATACAAATAGATGTTGGTCTATAAATAGAAAATTTAGACAATTTTATCCTTACATGGATAAGGTTGAATGTATGATAGATTAACATTTGTATTATTTTATCCTTGTTATGTGTTAGTTTAAGTACTATAAAATACTGCCATGCATGAGGGTATAAATTAGCCTTTATGCAATCATATTTCATTTCACAAGGAGTAGCAAGGGAATAATTTTAGAAAATAACCCACAAACAAGAGGGTAACCAGCAAGGGAATTTCACAAGAGCTTGTGTTATTTTATTATTCAGAAAATGGAGCTTCTTACATGCAGAGGATCTCAAATCCCCAAGTTCTACAACACATGCAAGTTACAGAAATCTACAGAATCACCCTTTCGCAATATGCAAGCTTGTCCCCAAAAAGTTACCCAAAAATTAGAAACCCACCCATAAATAGAGCTCCTCTTTAGTTTGGAGCCAAAATAACATTCAAATTTGAGTTTAGGCGGTTTGGCGCTGAAAAATTACAACTTGAAGTTCAAATTTCAAAAGAACATTTGCAATTGTATCTTCTAGAAAGTGTGCCAACTTCCCAGTGGCCATAACTTTTGATCCGGGACTCCGATTTGCAAACCGTTTGAACCATTGGAAAGGTCTCAAAGTCAAGAATGCGCTCAAAGTTGGCTATGCCAATTTTGGTAAGTTTCGGGATGATCCAGAACTCTAAGTGCCTCAAATCTAACTCGAAAGATTTTCAGGTGCAAATCTGGGAAACTAAAACTGCAATATCTTTCCACCTAGGAATAGAAAATAAAAACCGTAAATTGGGAATTTCATTATGACGAAAAGGGTATCCAAAAATGTAAAAACATCTAAAAATTGAGAAACTTGAAATTTAACTATTTTGGGTGATGCAAGATTGCCCTTACACCACTAGATGCTCCTGCATCAGACACCCAGGTAATTTGAGAAGTGACCCTATCACGCCTTAGATGGTGGAGGAAAATCCAAACAGTCAACCTATGCCTTAGGCAACTAGGATGAATCTTCAACAGGCCTTCCTTTCCATTTCACCAGATATTCTTCATACGCCTATTCCTAGTACTCCTTCCCACACGACTATCCAGGATTTCTTCAATCTCCTCCCTTTCTGAAGTAGGTGCTAGAATCCCACACTGCTCCATCATTGGTACTTCCTGCACCACCTTCATGATACTCTATCAATCTGAAATATTGAACACATGGGAAATGTTGAATCCATCCCAAGCAAGTCTCCTCATAGGCATTCCCCCAATCATGCCTCTTCAAAATTTCCAGGGACCAACTTCTTCATCTTCAATTTGTTATATGTTCCCACTGGAAACCTTTCTTTCCTCAAGTGGACCATCACTTCATCACCAATCTGAAACTCCTTATACCTCCTCTTCTGATCTACCTTAGCCTTATACTGCATATTCATCTTGTTAATATGTTCTCTTAGCTTCTCATGTATACCCTTGATGTGTTTTGCAAAATCTTTGGCTTCAACACTTGTTTTCTTCTCTTGGTCCATCTTCCTCAATTCTGGAGTTGTTCTGGGGCTACCTCCATACACAATCTGGAATGGTGATCTACCAGTGCTTCTATTGATAGAATTATTGTAAGAAAATTTTGCCTGGGGTAAGATCAAGTCCCATCCCTTGGGTTTATCTCCTATCAAACATTTTAGTAGGTTACCTAGACTCCTATTAACAACCTTTGTCTGCCCATTTGTTTGTGGATGGTATGCAGAACTAAACTTCAACTCTATCTTCAGCTTCTTCCACAAGGTCCTCCAAAAGTACCCCACAAATTTGGTGTCATGATCTAAAATAATACTCTTTCGTAGACCATGTAGTCTCACCACCTCTTTGAAGAACAATTCAACAATGTGGACTGCATCATGGGTCTTCTGACATGGAATCAAATGTGCCATCTTTGAAAACCTATCAACCACCACAAAGACTAAATCATTCCATCGTTGTGTCCTTGGAAAACCAAGAACAAATTCCATACTTATATCCTCCCATGGCCTCTTTGGTACAGGTAAGGGCTGATATAAGCCTATATTCTGGCTCACTCCTTTAGCCATCTGACATACCCTACAGCTTTGTAGAAACTTCTTCACATCTTGTGACAACTCAGGCCAATAATAATGCTCACTGATAATGGCAATGGTCATATCCCGACTAAAATGTCCTGCCATTCCTCCACCATGCTTCTCCTTTATTAGGTTCTCCCTCATGGAACTCCTCAGAATACACAATTGACTTCCCTTAAATAACATTCCATCCTAGATCATGAAATCCAGCCACCTTGTCTTGTCCACTGTAACAGGTTCCTTGCAAGTTTTCCAAGCCTCTGCGAAATTAGGATCTTCTATGTATAGTGTCTTAAGTTCATTGAACCCAACCACTTCAATCTGCATCTTTGTCATCAATGTATGCCTCCTACTTAAGGCATTTGCAACCCTATTTGACTTCCCACTCCTATGTTTCAAAACAAAGGTATAACTCTATAAAAACTCTACCCATTTCATATGCCTCTGATTTAATTTTCCCTTACTATTTAGGTACTGCAAGGCCTGATGATCAGTATATAGAACAAATTCCTTCGGCAACAAATAATGTCTCCATTTCTTTAATGCTTGAACTATTGCATAAAATTCCTGATCATATACATAATACTTTCTCTTGGCATCATTTAACTTTTCACTGAAATAGGTAATGGGCTTACCTTCTTGGCTAAACACTACTCCAATGGAACAACCACTAGCATCACAATCCACCTAAAACACCTTGTTGAAATTTGGGAGGGCTAGAACAGGTTGCTCTATCACCTTCTGCTTCAACAGTTCAAAACTTTTTTCCGCTCAGTGCTCCACTTGAATTCTTTTCTATCCCCTCTCATTGTTTAGTCAGGGGTCCACAAATACTACTGAAGTTTCTAATGATCTTTCTATAAAAACTAGCCAAACCATGGAAAGATCTCACCTCGGTAGCAGTTCTTGGGGTAGGCCATTCCAGAATAGCCTTCACCTTCTCTGGGTCCATCTTGAGACCTTCTACTAAGACAACAAACCCCAAGTACACTAACTCCCTCTTCACAAAACTGCACTTCTTCAGATTAATCAACAGTTTCTCTTCTCTTAACTTCTCAAAGGCTCTCTGAATATGCATCAGATGCTCATCCAATGTCTTACTGAAAATCAAAATATCATCTAAATACACAATAAGAAAACTTCCCATAAATTCTTTTAGTACCTCGTTCATTAGCCACATGAATGTGCTCAGTGCATTGGTTAGCCCAAAAGGCATGACTAACCACTGTGACGTGGCAATCTTCCATTCATCTCCCTCTCGAATCTAGATCTGGTGATATCCACTCTTCAGATCAATCTTTGTGAAGTACTGAGCTCCACTCAAACAGTCCATTAGGTCATCCATCCTTGTTAGGGGAAATATTTACTTGATTGTTATCTTGTTTATGGCTCGGGAATCTGTACACATCCTCCACTCCCCATCCTTCTTTGGTGCTAGTACTGCAGGTACTGCACATGGACTCAAACTCTCCCATATCAAACTCTTTCTCAACAACTCTTGAACTTGTCTGTTCAACTCCTCATTTTCTGTTGGAGTCA
The DNA here is from genome assembly GCA_007258455.2 of Sequoia sempervirens. Lineage (NCBI taxonomy): Eukaryota > Viridiplantae > Streptophyta > Pinopsida > Cupressales > Cupressaceae > Sequoia > Sequoia sempervirens. Next base: position 374,674,957 of record VDFB02047230.1, on the reverse strand, counting down.
TTCTATGAGCTGCCTTATTTGGCAAACTAGCTCCAGTAATCAAGTCAATCTGATGACTAATCTTCCTTATTGGTGGTAAACCCTCTGGTACATTATTAGAAACAATATCCTAAAACTCATCCAACATCCCAGAAACTTCTTCTGGAACCTTCTCACTATCCTCCTTACTGACTCTAGGAATCAATGTATAACACACACGCTCATGCTTCATACCTTCTAAAATTTTTCTTCCATCTACGTAACAAATTCTAGCACTACTGCATACCTTTTCTTCGGTCTCCTTCAGGGGTTTCAACTTGTGATGAACCCCATCCTTTGTCAAGGAATAAGTGTTTGCATGGCCATCATGTATAGCTCGCCTATCGAACTGCCATGACCTCCCCAACAACATGTGACATGCATCCATGGGATTATATCACAGTACCTCATCATATTGGCTCTCGATCTTGAACTTTACTAGGCATTGCTCATTGACTAGAACTTTGTGGTCTTTATGCAACCAGGCAATCTGATATGAATGTGGATGCCTTTCCCTCTTTAGCTTCAACTTTGTAACCATCTCTTATAACACCAGGTTATCGGTGCTCCCACTATCAATAATGACATCACAGCATTTTCCTTCACACACGCCTTGTGCAAAATATAGATCTTCCTTTGATTACGGTTCCTTTTCCTCAGTCACGGGGCTCTCCTAATCCTGAGGCTTCTCCTTTTCGACATCATCGAATGTTTAGATTGGGCCTCCTCTCTGCTCCTTAGCCTTCGCGACCTTCTAGCCTTTTTATACGCCTTCGCGGTGTTGTGGACATTCATGGAAGCAGTCCCTTCTTCACCACACTGGAAACACATTCATCTGAAACCACCTCTTCCATATCCTTGTCCATATCTCCCTCATCCTCTACCTCTTTGATCACCACTATTTTGATCACGAGGGTGGTAGAAGTTGTCATTCCTTTGGCTTCCGCTAGTACCCACATCTTCACTTTTCTTTTCATCATCATTTCGGCTTCCTGAAGGTCTTCCATTGCCCCTTCCACTTTGACCTCCTAGTCCTTTTTGCTTGCCATCAAATCTTTTGTTTAGCTTCTCTTCCACCTTTAGAGCAAGCGATGCGGATCCTCAATGGTAGTCATTACATTGGATTAACTCCTCCTAAATGCTCAGTCGTAACCCATTAGGATATTGGGCTACCTTCTCCTTATTGGCCTCTATGTGGCCCATTTTGATGATTATCTTGTGAAAATCTTTAGTATATTCTTTCACAGATCTACTTCCTTACTTCCAACCCTTGTAATTTCTTCCATGATCTAGCTCGTAGTCTATTGGTATGAACTACTTCTTCAGTTTCTTGACCATGAGACCCCAACTGCTGATCTTTCCTTTTCCTCTTCAATTTCTTTCCAACTGGACCTCTTTCCACCAAATACTGGCATGGCCCTTCAGCTTCATTTTGCAAACTTAACCCAATTTGGGTCCTCTATTTCCTCATACTCAAAATATTCTTCTAGCTCGTTGATCCAGTCGATCAACTCTTCTGAGTTCAGACTTCCAGAATAACTAGGGACTTCTGCTCTAGGTCTTTTCCTGATCTTCGAAATGGCCCTTATTAGCTGCATTTGGTCTTGATCAATTACTCTACATTTGAACCTTCTTCCTCTCCTTCATCCTCACTTTCCTCCCTCGGGTTTAACCCTCTTCTCAACTGCTCTTGTAATGCATCAATCTGTCTTTGGAGGGCTACCAGTGCATCTCTTCCACCAGCATTTCTTCCGCCTCGACCACCTCTGGCACCACCATGCCTACCAGGCATCACACTTGGAGACATATTTCTTGACCTCAACCCACAACCATGGTCCTGGTGTGAACTGCCGCACAATTGGCGATCTGTCCACATGCTCAAGAAAACCTGCTCTGATACCACTTGATGAGGGCACAACCCGAGATTTAGAAAATAACCCACAAACAAGAGAATAATTTGATTATTCAGAAAATGGAGCTTCTTACATGCAGAGGATCTCAAATCCCCAAGTTCTACAACACATACAAGTTACAGAAATCTATATAATCACCCTTTCGCAATATGCGAGCTTGTCCCAAAAAGTTACCCAAAAATTAGAAACCTGCCCATAGATAGAGCTCCTCTTTAGTTTGGAGCCAAAACAACATTCAAATTTGAGTTTAGGCAGTTTGGCGCCGAAAAATTACAACTTGAAGTTCAAATTTCAAAAGAACATTTGCAATTGTATCTTCTAGAAAGTGCGCCAACTTCCTGGGGCCATAACTTTTGATCCGAGATTATGATTCATGAATCGTTGGAACCATTGGAAAGGTCTCAAAGTCAAGAACGTGCTCAAAATTTTATGTGCCAATTTCAACAAGTTTTGGGGCTGATCCAGGAACTCTAAGTGCCTCAAATCTAACTCGAAAGATTTTTAGGTGCAAATCTGGGAAACCAAAATTGTAATATCTTTCCACCCAGGAATAGAAAGAAAAACCATAAATTGGGAATTTCATTATGATGAAAAGAGTATCCAAAAATGTAAAAACATCTAAAAACTGAGAAACTTGAAATTTAACTATTTTTGGGTGATGCAAGATTGTCGTTACACCACTGGATGCTCCTGCATCAAAAAGTATATGTTACATAAATGTATTATGAATCATTGAGAATGTATGTTTTTTATTACATAAGTAGGGAAGGGCCCTGATCCCATAGTTATAAGTAACAGACCAAAAATGAGTAAAGAGAGGTGGGAAATAGCAGCACTGTCTAACATAAAAACAATAGATTTGGTACGCAGGACAACATTTAAAAGTATAACCATTGTCCAACCATTATCAATCAAAAAGACAATTTTTTTACCATCATACTTCAATCTACGAAGACCTCTAATGAAATCGACAGTATTCTAGGTGGTATTCCACCATAACCTATAGAAATTATCAGAAAAGTCCCAGATATGATTAAAAGACAAAAAACCCATCAAAAAATAGCAGTGCAACAACACAAGCCATTAAATGGCTTTCTTTAATAGGTCCCCATACTCTCCCAAGAGAGAAGTGTATTTGCGCCAGTCAGGGCCCTCTGTTTCATCAAGTAGCTTTAGGGTATCAATTTTCCCCTATTTCTTCAATTTCCTGGTAAGCTTCATTTCACCAAAAGCTACTCCAAGCATCACTCTTCTCATCAACATGTTAGTTACTCTAATGAGATTAGCGAACTCCTTCTCCTTGTCTTCAAATTGTACATGCAAGAAAGTTATTTTGCTTTTTAAAAACTCATTACTAATATCCTCAGCTTTGTTCTCCATTCCAAATAACCCAACATCCTGCTCATTCCTGGCCTCAATCTTATCCTCAGAAGGCTCCACTTGCTCCTGCTCATCCTCCTCTTTTTCCTCCTCCAAACCATCCTCCCCCATCTCATAAGAAATTTCCTCAAAATCCAAGTCTTCAGACTCTTATTCTACCTGAGCATTGAAATCTTCATACCCCAGGTCCTCCTCCTCATTCACAAACAATTTTTGTTTTCCCTTTTCTCTTTCGAGGCCAGCTTCGCCAAAAGAGACAACCTTCTTCCTCCACAACCACCACTCCCTTGCCCTTGTAAAATTTATTTTTCCTCCTCCATTTGGTTCTCTTCATTAGATATATGAATTACATCTCTAAGATTAATTTCATGTCTGGGTTTCTTAGCTTTCTAGGGTTCCAACAGCAGAGGAGAATGTTTCCTCTTTTCATGTGTTGCTCTAATGAGTTGTAATTCAAAGCTTCTCAAATCCTCACTGTTCTGTGACAGAGGGGTAGAAGGATTAGACACAATTAGCCATAGGGGAGTTGATTTAATAGGTATTAGCACACGCCTAGCAACAATTGCAGGAGGGTGGTGGGGAATTTGTTCATCAACTAGGAGTTCATCAACATTAGGGTTATCCTCCTCTAGATGTTCCAAAACTTCCTCATCAAATCGGTTAGGGTTCTCATTCCAAGCATTTAAAGGAATGTCATGAGGATTTAGGGCCAGGGAATATTTATACAAAGTGAGCATAAGACCTTGGTGGAGGTGAGGGCTAGCTCATTTTTTAATGTTAAGTTGTAGGGAGGACAACATGTAAAATGGAAAATTGATATGCTACCAATGCCTAATATGGTTTAATAGAGGGAAGTGATATGCATGAACCGACATGTACCAACCCTCAAGTGTAAAATAATGCATAAAAAATAGACTCGCAAGAGCAAAAGGAGGAGGGAGTTTGATTATGGCATACCCTTTCTAGAACCACTTGAGATTTTCACCTTCATGCCAAAATTTATCAACAAAACTTTGGCAGTCTACTTCACTTTTTAGAGCAACTTTTAGCCTAGAATTTTGTAGACCTGTAGCTTCAACAATGAAACATGTGGTGACCATGAACTTCATAGTGCCTATAGTGACACTACCTTTCTTCCAGGAGTTGGTGAATTTCTCCATTAAAATCTCATTGTAACCTTTGAGAGATTGGCATAATGGGACCATACCCGCATTCTCAAACATTCTCCAGAGGTACAAATTTTGTTTGAGGGCTTGGAAGTTTGGAAGCTTTGTTCTTTTCTTTGGTCTGGCCATTTTACTCTACAGATTCTTATGTTGCGTCAAGATTTTCTTCACACTCACCCCCACAATCTACTTTCTTCCCTAAATGTAATCAACTCTCAAACACCCAACAAAACTCAAAACTGATATAAAATGACAATTCGAGAAGTTTCTCATTAAGAAAGCCAACTTCACATTTCCCAGAACCAAAAAATTATCATTAATCTTCCAAGCATTTACATCATTAATTAAATTCATTCCTTTCCCCACTACAGAAACATGGGGATTATTGATAGAGGGATTTCTGGCACACATAGAAATGACAACCTTTATCAAATCCAATAACTTCATGTGATTATTCAACATCATCTTTAAATGGAAATTAATAAAATTATCTCCTTCCAAGATCCTCCTATACCATCCCATACTCCATATACCATAATTACACATAAAGCTCAATGGAACCACTTGGTACTCATTAGTCCCACAAACAACTAACCTATCAATTTTTCATGTGATATTATTTTTCAAAATTTTCATTAAGGATAACATCTCTTAAAGTCAACGACATGTTTCTGTTGGTCCAACGTGTCCATCCCCTATTGCTTAGCACCACATTGGCTGCATAATCAACAACTTTGTTCCCTTCCCTATACACATGTTGAACCTGACAGATATTAAAAAAAAAATTAATAAGTTTGCATCTATCTATAATTTTTTTTATTTACGATGTCCACAATTAGCTTAGAGTCCCCTTCAATTATGAAATTTTTGTACCCTAGTTCCTTTAGAAAATTGAAACCTCCAAGAGCAGTCGTTGCTTCAACTTTTTTGTTAGAGAAGACACCCAAATTCATTCTAAAACCCATAATACAACCACCTTTATGATTTCTTACCAGACCTCCAACTTCAACTTGTCTTAGGTTTAGTTTTGAGCACCCATCAAAGTTACACTTAACTCAATCTTTCAGTGGTGGAATCCAAAAAGTACCCATTATGTTTAGTATCTTTGACCAATTAAGATTGGTTAAGTCATTCCTTATTCCCCAATTTTGTTTTATCCTCATTTCTTTGTAATTCGGCAAGGCCTTGGAGAAGCTGTATTTTCTAGCCTCTATGTTTTCCTTAATTTGGGTTTTAATAATCTGACTTACCTCACAATTGCTTCTGTCCACATCTCTAAAAATTCTATTAATCCTCTCCTTCCCTAGACCCCAAGTAACAAAAGGAGGAACTTGATTCCATATGACCACAATAACATTATGCTAAAAATGACAATTTGACCAACATTCAATAAAAAGCTTCAGGGTATGTGCAAGATCGTGATGGGCCAAAACATGGTAATATGCTAGGTATGTGGCTCACGACTCTTCTTTTACCCAAAATTGATGAAACGAAAAGGGTTTATAAAGGAGATTCTCATCTTTCCACCAATATAAATTATGCTTTACTTTGAATTTAATAAGTAATTATTATTCATTGTCTATTCGAATTACGACTAAAGTCCTGATTGATAGGCTAATTGAAAAACATTTATAGCTTTCAAACATTATCACATTTTTTTAATCCAAAACATGCATCACATTCTATGCTTCACATACTATAGAATTGTAAAAAGAAAAATTTAATTTAATGAATTTTTTACTAGTTAAGGTGGTTAGAGATATGATTTTTTTATATGTTTTAAAAGTTGTAATAAAAAATTCATAATTAATTATTTACTTGGGAAAAAGCTACAAAAAAATATGCATCACATCAGGACATGAGTCCTCTACTTATATCTAAAATATTATAAAAAAATATTATCATTTTATTGTGGTTAGGGTGGTCAAACATACACCTACTTCTTATTTTTTCCCTAAAATTTAAGTACTACATTGAAATTTCAAATTTTCACCAAATAGCTTTTTTTTTCTTTTTTTTTAAAAAAACCTAGTAGTTTAGAAACTACATTCAATTTTCTATAGATACTATTCTTACATATTTTTGAAATAATATAGATAACTTATTCAATTTTTTACTCAAGTTTCCTAACTATAATTTTTAAAAAAAATTTGCCACTTAAGGGTCTATGTTTTCCATGATGATCCTGCATATACCCTTCATAGAATTGGGAAACACCCAATCAGAAGACAACTACTGCAGAAAGAAAGACCACACTTCCCTTGCATAATTACATTGAAACAAAATATGAATTATCAACTCCTCTTCCTCCTTACAAAGTGAACACATGTTAACCAACTGGAAGCCTCTCTTAACAAGGTTGTTAATGGTGAGAATTTTTCCATTGGAAACAGTCCACCAAAAATAATTATTTTTTGGAATAAGATTCTTTCGCCACACCCTATCCCAAAATTGATCAAGAACAACAACCTGGGCTCTCACAAGATCTTCATAGTTTTTTTTAATCAAGAAATAGCCAAAAGAGTTGCTTTTCCAGAGCAACTCATCCTCCCTTTCTCTATCAAACCACTTAGCCCCCCCTAACAAATTATAAAAATTAATGAGGATTGGATCCTAATTCACCTATCTTTGACCTCTCAGATTATTTATTCTTAATAAAGTGTTGAGCTTCTTCCATTTGGGTTCCTCCCTATCCCAACTTATATAATCACACACATTTTTTCCATAAATTTTGTTTGAGTTAAGCTTGAGAGGATTCAAATCATCATAGCCTGATAGAGTGGAATTCTCTATCCAAGGATCCTTCCAAAAATCCATATTATTTCCATTCTCCATTCTCTTCCTTTCCCCCATCTTCAGCACATTCCTCAACCTCACAAGATGGTTCCATAAGGCTAAACCAAGAGGTAGATCCGATTGTGAGAGAAAACAACCTGGATTCCTATTCCTTAAGTACTTAGCTTGAATTTTTTTTACCTAGTCTTTGCAGCCTTCCAGAAGATTCCAGCTAATTTTAGCCGCTAAATATTTGTTTAGCATTGAGATTCTCATCCCCAAACCCCTACATCTTTTAGGCATACATACTTTATCCCAGCTGACCAGAGATAGTCTTTTTTTTTTTTCCATTCCTGACCACAAAATTTTTCACTAAATCTATTCAATCTACTCCCCAATATGAGTAGGGATGTTAAATAGGGATAGGTAATAATCCAAAATATTCTAAAGAGAGGCTTTAAGGAGTTAGATTTTTCCCACCAAACTTAGAAGCTTCCCCTTCCATCTTACCAAATTTTTTTGAATTCTCTCTATCAATTGGTTCTCATAATTATTCTCTAATTTCATAGAGAAAAAGGGAGACCCAGGTAGGCATCAGGTAACTCAGCTTCCTAACATCCCAAAAAAAAATTCAGTTTATCCTTTATCTACTGATCAATGTTGAAGAAGTATTAAACTTTTCTTTTTTCATAGTTTATGCACTAACCAGAAGCAACAACATAATCATTGAAGACCTGTTTCTATAAACCTTCTTCCTCAACCAAAGTTTTCCCAAACATTAGAGTATCATCAAGAAAATTTCGATGGGAATCAGGCCTGAGAGAGAAGGAAACTTTCACACCTTTGAGAGCTTGTGAGTCCAACTTTTGAATATTCCTGCCCAAAACTTCTACAATAATGATAAACAAGTAGGGAGAGAGAGGGTCACCCTACCTAAACCGACGAACACAGGAAAAGAATCCTTGAGGAACACCATTGACCAGGACTGAACACATGGGGGAAGTAACACAAGCTGAAATCATCTTAAGGAATCTACCATCAATCCCAAAAAAAATTAACAACGAAAAGGAAAGGCCAGGAGACCCTATCATAGGCCTTGGAAATATCAATTTTGAAGGCCATCCCAGACTTTTTTGAGTGATCCATAGAGTGAATTATTTTGTGGGTATAAATAACTGCATCAAGAATCTTTCTACATTGAACAAAAAAAAAATTATTAGAGGCTATCATTTTGCCAAGCACCGGTTTGAGTCTAACCACCAAAATTTTGGAGAAAATTTTATAGAATGTATTACAAAGTCTAATAGGTCTATAATATTTCATAGCTAAGGCATTAGCATATTTAGGAATTTGAGTTATAAAGGTAGCATTCAAATGGTTCAACAACCTACTTGACCTAAAAAAATCCCTGGTAGCATTAAAGAGGTCAATTTTAACTATAACCCAGTAAGTTTGAAAAAAATTAGGAGGGAATCCATCAGGGCGAGGGGCTTTGAAGGCACCAAAGGAGAAAATAACCTTTCTAACTTCTTCCATAGAAACAACATTAGTCATCATCTTTAAGTCTAAATATGAAATTAAATTAGGGATAACTTCAAGAAAGTCAGCATTTACCTTATGACCTTTGCTAGGACTCATAAGATAAGAAGAGAAGAAATTAACAGCTTCCCTAGCAATATGTTTTTCATTGGTCACAATAGAACCATCCTCTTTCACCAATTATCTAATTATGTTTATGCTTCTTTGTTTGAGGGTAGATTGGTGGAATAATTTTGTGTTCCTATCCCCTTCCATCAACCATTGGACCCTTATATTTTGTTTCCAGAAGATTTCCTCCTTTTTGTTTATCTTATACCATTGGTATCTAAGATCTCTTTCCTTCACACAAATCTCTTCATTCAGTATGCTAGTCTCTATAATATCCTGAACTTCTTTTAAGCTTTTTCCTAGGGTATTCTTTATCTCAAATATGTTGCCAAACGTCAGCTTATTCCACCCTTTCACTTTTTACTTAATTTTGTGTAGCTTTTATGCCAAATAGTACATCAGAGTACATATTATGGGTTCCTCCCACAAACATTGAACTAAAGTAGCAAAATCTGGGCAAAGGCCCCACATTGCTTCAAATCTAAAAGGGAAGGGACCCCGATTATGGTCCAAATTTCTTTTCAGCACCAAAGCATGATGATCAAATCTTGACCTTCAGAGAGTAGAAAGAGAAAGGAATTGGGAAATATCACAGTTAGCAAAGATCAAGAATCTATCCAACTTGACTTGAATTAGATGGATTACATTCCTCTTGTTAGACCATGCATACTTAGTTCCTTGGAGGGGGATATCAATTAGACCTTCTAAATTAAAGAACTCATCCAACTCCATCATACTATCTGAGAAATCATCTAGCCCTCTAGAATTTTTTGAAGGTGGGAAAGCAGAATTAAAATCCCCTCCAAGCATCCAAAGTTCATCACTCTTATCATAAATAGCTTCACTTAGCTATTCCCATAGGAAAACTTTGTGTCCGCTTGAATTTGGGGAATAGATATTTACAAGATTCCATTTCTCCTAAGAAACAATGCCTTCCAGAGTAATCTCAAGACTGTTCTTACTCATAGAACGTAGAGAGCCTTTCAATTTAGAGGGATTCCAGAGACTAGCAATATCACTTGAAGCACCTTCAGCCTCACTAACAAAGTAATTAGCTCTAGGCTAGATGCTAACAATAGCTTTCTCAAAGGTCTCTTTCTTCATCTTTGTTTCTTGTAAAAGTAGGACATCCACTTTGTTATCAAGAATGCATGATTTAACCAAAAAAAAATTATAGCAAATAGTAAGGCCCCTTATGTTCCAGGAGATGTACTTCTTTGAAAAGATAGAAACACTCCCACCTCAAACCTAATGCAGCCCCCAAACTACAAGTCTTCTTGGGCTTCGATCCCACGATCGAGTCCAAGGTTCTCTATTTTCAAGCTACAACATCCCTCACAATATCCTTAATTATTGATTCCTTTTGGGACGATCTACCAACCTTATTAACCCCTCTAACATCTAGTTTATTTTTCTTTTTTCTTTTCATAGTGGGTTGTGACCATCCCTCCTCATCCTCCTTATAACTAGACCCTTGAGGAAATCCAAGAAGGGCCAATGAATCATTCATATTGTTTGCACCAAGATGAGATATAGAATTAATCTCCTCTAGACACAAGGTTGTTTCATCTAGAACATACTCTCCCTCTTCCAAGACTTTGTCAACACCAAGATTTTACTCCCTCACCTTCAAAACCAGAACATTCATCACCAACATGGGATCCTCAAATGGGACCTTCTCCTAAATTGTATCTTCCATTCTCATTTCCTTTAGGGAAGGAAACCTCAAAGTGGAATAGATACCTGAGGTTCAGACACAACTATCCTTTCAAGATCTTGATTGTCCCTCAGAATGGGAATAGATAGCTTTTGGGGAGAAGTAGAAGAAGGCTACACACCAAAATCCATAGCCTTAGATGAGTTGTCCTCTTCTGACATTTTACCTTTAGCTTTGGATCCCTCACTCGAAACCACACAAGAATCAATTAGATAGCCAAACCTTGTACATTACTGGCAAAAGAGGCAGGCATTTTTTTATTCTAGAGGTTGATTCCAGTTACTAGACTTTGACTTCAGCAATATTGAGGAGGGTAGAACCATATTAACAACCACATTAACACAAATTCAAGCATACACTAGCCTTTACCTCTCTTTGGTTCTCTTATCTATGGCCAAAAGGCTCCCAAAGGAGTTCACAATGCCCTTTAAGATTCCTTTTTCCCATAACTCTAGAGGAAGGCCTAGAAGGAAAACTCAAGTTGGTGCAAAGGCCTCCAAATTAGCCGATGGGTCATAACCCGATTTCCATTTGCATAGTGAAAGAAAAATTTTAAAACCTGAGTCAAAGGCCCAAGGACCCCTAATTAAAACTTTTAGCATATCTTCATAAACCAAAAATAAAAGAAGAAAAATACCTTTGGGCATTACATTTATGGTGATGCTTCCCTTTAGGTTCTAGGTGGAAGCAGCCCACTGACAAACAAGTTCAATGTTTGGCATGTATGCCAAAAATTTTCCAACCAGAGCCATTTTGAGGTTGTCCATCGCCTTCAACATGAGGACCTTAGGGACATCTAATTCCCAGCTAGTAACTGAGCAGGAAGAAAATTCCACAAGTCTTTTAGACTAATCTGGCAAGTCAGAACCCACCAGTTTATCCACATAAGAAGCTAGATCTTCCTTAGAAAAAAAGGGACTTAGCCCGAAAGTCAAAGAAATGGGCGACTTCCCAGAGATTCCCTCCCTTTTTTCCCTAGGGAAAAGGACTGTAGTACAAGGAGGGAACTTCTTATCAAAAGTAGCTAGATTGGCCACTTCCAAAACATGCACAACACTAGGAAAGGGGACAACATCCTTGGAATGGGGAGCCTCCCCCCCCGAGCTACCCATGAAGTAGTCTAATCAAAATAGTGCAGAGAAATAAAAAAGCATCCAATGTGAGAAATGTCACAGCAAAGAAAAGCTGAGCAAAAAGAATATAGGGTTTGAGAATGTATGTTAATTACATCTCGAGCAATTAAATTTTGCAGAAAAGGTCTTCACTTGATTATATTTGTCATTATTTATTTTCTTGAAATATCTTTAGCTCAATTTTAGGTTATGATTGATTTTGAAATCAATCATAACATGACAGAAATCAAAAATCAAAAAATCAAAAAAATCTTCAACATGACAGATTGTGGAAATCTCATAGCATTAATTGATTTTGAGTTAGAGGGTCCAATATTATTTTAATCATAAGTTGCTAGTTGTGAATAATATATATATAGGTGTCTACTAGGTGCATGTTAGGTAGTTAACCTAGTTGCATGCAAATTATATATTTTAGGCATATATTAAAAGTAATGCAGATTATAAAATTTAGTTACTTATTGGAAGTAATGGTAGTGCTAGAGAGCAAGCTCTCATATGTTATTATTTATTGTATATACACAAGAAATGTTAGAACCCCAATTTACTATTGCATAGTTGTTTGTGTGGTCCTTTGGTTTCTCCATGAGTATAAGTAGGTTGGTTACCACTATATTTATCAAGTCATGGTATATCTCTAAGAATAGAGTTGAAGTGAGAGGGTGAATCTTCCATTTTTTTTTCTAATAAAAACTCTTGTGTGTGTCTGAAGATAACCAATATGCAATTAAGAAGAAGAGAAAAAATATGTCTACTAGTAAAGTTTCTTAGAGAATTTTGAAGTTATGCTGAAGGTTTTGAAGTAGATTGACTAAAGATTAAAATTATTGGTGAATAAAGAAATTAAAATTTGAGTATGTGCATTGATTTTCCTATTCAAGAGGAATAGAAGAGGACTAAAAAATAGAAGAAGGTTGAGAAGATGTCCTTCAGAGGTAAATAGAGGATGAAAATGTTGTTTTAGAATCCCATAAATCCCTAAATGGGTCATTAGCAATCCTTAGAAAACCTCCTGGATAGTGGGGGAGAGGATGAGAAAATCTTTATTAAAGAGGATACTAAGAAGAATGAGGAGATGTCCATGGAAGATCCAAGAAATAAGATATGGGTAGGAATAAATAAATTTCTACAATTGAATTTAGTAGAGCCATCTTTTATGTGAAGCAATAAGTGAAAAGGAGGAAGTCACCCAAAAGTTGCAAGTAGATGTTTCTCAAGTTTCCAAAGTGTAGAAAAAGAGTGCATCAATCATCGTAACTATAAGAAACTCCCATTGAAAAAAGGCATTAAATCGTAGGATGTAATTGATTTTTTTTTAAAAAGGTATTATTTTATATTGGTGAATCATTTTTTTTTATAAAAATAATATTTATTTTACTGGTGATTTTTCTAAATCACTAGAAATTTATAAAAAAATATTGGTGAATCTTGACAAAAAATAGTTAAATGTTACCATAGAAAATCATTCCTCTAGAAAAATAACTTTCCTATACAAAGGTAAAGGCTTGAGGGTGGTACTGTTTGTCTAGTTTAAGGTCTAGTGTTCATTTCTATAATTACATAATTCCTTAGTATTTAAATCAATAATTTAATATTTGAAACCAACCCTAAATTATTTTCATTTTCATTTCTATTATTTATAATCAACTATTTTGGTTTCTATTTCAAGCCTCATGGGCATTGGATCTCTATGATTATATTTTGGCCCATACAATATAACCTTAATTGTTATATTAGAAATCTTCAATGACCCAAATATAATTTTGGAATAAATGGGAATCATAGCTCTGTGGGTACATTTTAACCCATGGAATATAACCTCAACCACTACACTATAAATAAAATTGATGGTGGTGATTAAAAAAAGGTGTTATAGCCCTAAGGTAACCAATAATTATATAATATTATTGATGAATTAATTTCATTTTTTGCTATAACTTACAAAATTTATGAAAATATGATCTATATAGTTATCAAATATTATGGAAATTTTTTGAGTTTATTTTTTTTTTTTAAATAATGTTCTTGTTTGTAAAAGTGTGGCAATTGAAGTTGTCTTAGAGCATGTACTATTATCCAAAATTTGAATCCCCAATTTTAATTGTTAGACAATTGCTGAATATTCAACACTAAAAAACTCGCTAGAGTGCATGAATGATGTGACATGGGCTTTTTTACAAGCTGGTGCAACAATAAAGGTTGAGGAGTATAGTATATAAAATAACATACAAGTAAAAAAAATAGATGAACAATTATGCCATGAATCTACAAGTGAAATTGAGACAATTTCAAATATTCTAGTAGTATGACTAGTAGGGGATGATGGATAGATGTTGAAAATTAAGGTGGAAAAGGAGGCTAGAAGATGCTACTAGTAGGAGTAAATGAGATGATAGATAGATGTTACTAGTGGCTACAACTAAAGGATGTGATAAATAGGTTGTATTGTTGATTTTGGAACTACATCTATTAAATTAATTGTAGGTGAATAGAGCCAAATATATTGAGAAAGATAGTGTAAATGATATATTGTTGGTAAGGGTAGCATGTGAAAATGGGCCTCTATGCAAGATGTAAAGAGAAGAGAGTATGCAAGAAGCTACATATAAGATGTTATGGGTAATAAAAGATAAGGTGGATGAAGAAAAAGTGGTGATGGATGAGTTGCGGTTTTCATCCTGACCATGAACTTAATACTACAACAGGAGGAATTCACACCAAAGGAGGAGGAGGAGGACTTGATGGCTAGGATAATAAGTGGAGATGCATACAAGGGATGTTGTATGAGAGGATAAGAGAAGTCATAAAATTGGAGGTGGATGGATGGTAGTGAATAAATGAACCATAAAGAGCAGAGGAAATAAAAATGGAAGAACTCTTAGAGGAGGTTATTAGGTGGCACTAAGTATATGCCAACAAACATGTAGAGGGTATGATCCCAAAGGTGGATTCACTAGAGGAAAATAATTATTGAAAGGAATTGAAGGGAAAGGAAAAAAATAAGAGACCATTAGATAGATCACTATGGGATTAGGAGTTCACATACTATTGTATTTATTTAGTGTGATGTTGTAGCATCATAAGTTTATTGAATTGAGTGAACAAGATGCATATAACTAATATTTTGGAGGATATTAAAAACTTGTAGCCACTACTATCTATTTTCACCTATAATGAGTGATGTGTGAATAACCATAGTGTAGAGGAACTTGAACCCTAAGAATTGCAACACAGTAGAGATTGAGAACTTGCTAATTTATATAAATTAGGAGCTATGATAAAAGACGAGGCTACATGTAGCAATAGGATATATACCCAAGAAGCAATGAACACTTTCAACAAAAGGGATTCTACCAAGTTAATGAATATCATAGGAAAGGGAGTGGGGCTAAAATTAGAGTTACTAAAAAAGAAGACAATGGGATTAATAGTGATTTTAGATGAATTATCTATAATTTTAATGTGGCAGTAAATACTATATGATGGATGGTGTGAAGTTATTAATGGATGAATATTTGCATGAAATGGTAGGAGACTAAAAGAAATGAAGAGGAAGTGGTGAAAGATTGGTTGGTGAAATATATGTAGATAGAAACCATATATTCTCTAGAGAAATTTTGTAGAATAAATATTAAGAGGTCGATGATGGGCCGAATAAGAGAGCTATTAATCATGTTGTGGTAGAAAATAATAATCAGAAGTATGGAAAAGATGAGTCACAATGGTGTAGTGATGTTATGAGTACTAATTCGATAGCCAATTTGGTTGGTAATGATTGGTTAGTTAATTGAAAATTATGGTAATTTGGCAGAAAAAGAGGATCTATTACAATGTTAAGGAAGATGAAATATTGGTGATCACATTAGATTTGAGAGAGATCTGGGAACAGAAATAGCATTGCATGCACAACTAGTTAATATGACGATGTTGATAAGTTTGAATTCTATATAATTTGGCTGAGATGTGAGGTGAAGGTATACAAATAGGAGGGTTCAAGAAGAATATAAATGAATTTAGAAAATTTCAAGAATTTGAGGTGAGGCTGATAGGAAATTGTGAAAAGAAAAAGAGAATGGAGATATGGAATATAAGTTGTAGTGAAGAAAGTTGCAAGGAGGAGGAAGAGTGTAGGGATGCACATTCCCTACTAGAAAAGTCCGGGAGGAAAAGGGAGAGTTAAGAAGGAACATGATGTCAATAAGGAGAGAGGTAGAGGAAACAACAAGGAAGGAGAGGTTGTGAGCAGACTTGTGAAGGTGAAGTGTTTGTGCAATGCCTAGTAAGAAATGTGGTGAATGAATGCTGAAAGCCATATGCAGGATTGATTAGCAAGTATGGTAAAAGAGGGTGAGCTTAAATGAAATTAGTATTTTCATGTAAGGAAAAAGATATAGTGTGGGTAAGAGTACACGAGATGCTGAGTATGCATGTGCAAGAGGTCAAATAGGGAAAACACATGATCCTATATGTAAAGGAAAACACAAATTTTAAGTAGTAAATACATTTTTCGTGTTTATTGTTAGAACCTTGGCTCACTTCCATATAGCTATGCATGAGGTACTCCAATAACTCCATTAGATTGATTGTGGTCGCAACCATAACAAATGAATGTCGTTTTATACACAAACGTAAGACCAATGTATGAAGACATGTACAAAGATATTGTAGGACCAAAGTGTAATATGTTGTTACTTTGCTAAATATTTGATTCTAACTTTTTAATTATAAGAATCAAGAAAATCAATGTGAAGACAAACTTGCATAGCAACATGACCTAATTTTTTTCACATAGCTACATTAGATTAGTAGTTGATAAGATTGAATTATCAAAAATATTTTAATTAATGACAGAAATTGCATATATAAACTAATTAAACTTAAGTTACATACATATATACAAAGATTTATAAACACGAGAGTAAACAAAGAAAAATTGAATCATAAGTCCAACCGTACATCATGAATAAATTTGAAGTTTTCATTTTGATACAATTAAATTGAGTTTCAAGAAATGATTATCATATCCTTAAAGCTTAAATAAAGAGTGTCACCGTTGGGTAGTAATTGTGCGTGTTGAAACGTCTTTACCACGAATATATGATAAATACATATGTACAGAGCAAAGGATGTTTTTACCTTTATTCCATCATCTTTTAGAAGAATCTTGACGAGAGGCCATCTTAAATAATGCACTTGTGCATTGTACATCCTTCTTGCACTACCACGGGAATCTCAGTGATCTCATCAGTATTGGGTAACGGTGAAATTGATTTTTACTGAAGGTTTCCAAAGGATATTTGGCTCTTTCCAATACTTTTTCCATCCGCAGCATGAAGGGGCAATGCTGTATAAATTCCAACCTTATCGGGAAATCATAAATACTTCTTTAATTTTATTTATGAAAAGTTATCTTGTACCATTAAAGGTAATTGAAAAACAATAGGCACAACCAAAAAGATATTTTCTCGAATATATTCCTCTCCATAATTTGAGAGCCTTTCAGGCATTATATATGTGTCCATTCCTGCGTGTGAAATATCATTGTTTATTCAGATGTTAAGAGTTTTATGAGTTTGTCTTGCATGTAAATGTAGAAGCGGATACTCAGCCAAGAATGACTTGCCCACATTGTTTTCTGTGATTTGATGTGATGAGACTAAATTACGACTCAGTTTTTTGGGCCGGCCATTCTTGGCATCGTATTCGTTCTGCTTTTCATGTCAGACCCTACATAATTGTGTGTTCATCAATGCAACAGTAATTGCAGTGGCACAGGTTCCTGTTCCACATTGTATTGCATTTAATGATATAATTCATTCTCTATTGGAGTTACACTGTCATTAGATTTACCCCTTATATATAAATGTGGGATTTTATGTTCCTTTTTTTATCGAAACATTTAAATTACATAGATGTGTCATCCTTCTTTATATAACAGATTGTGGCAATATAAATAAACATTGTTCCTCAATTAAGCAGTTACATGTAGAAAGATTATCAAAATTTAGAATGTTATTTTTTAGTTTACTTATGCTCTTATTTAATTGTACATTTTTTGTTTTTCTCGTGCATAATTAAATGAAAGCGAACCATTATTGCTTTTATTTTTTTCTACACAGATAATCAGAGTTAAAGGAATCTTGCAATGGAATCCTACTCTGAGACTGGAGGGGATTTTAGTTTTGTTGTTTTTGGATTCAATTGTGTGTCAGTTTTTGTATTGAATGGAGGCTCAGGTAATTTTACTGGCTGTGGAGTGTGGCAGTCAGTTGGGGTGGCGCAGGATTATTTGTGAATCTGATTCCCAGGTTGTGGTGAACTTGCTGAACAGGTGGAGGTTAGATGATGTCAGTTGGCACCTAGCTTTGATTATTGAACAAATTCTCAATCTTTGTGTTTCTCTTGAGTTTGTTACTTTCACTCATATTCCTAGGGAGTGGAATGGTGTTGCCGATTGTTTGGCTAAATGGGCTTCTGATCATTTTCATGATTGGAATTTGGTTGATGGGGGTCAATTACCCCCTGATTTGTCTCAACAGTTGGACCATTTGGTGGAGCTGGATAAGGCTTTGTAATGACTTTGCTCTGTAATTTTCTCATGTTTTAATAAATTTTTACCCCTCTTTTATGTTAAATCCAGAAACATAAAAAATGATGATCATACGAATTGTCGAAATCTAATAGTATTGATGGACAGGTCTTGTTGTGTAAACTACAGAAAAGTCTCTTACACACTGAGTTGCTCAGTTTCAGTTTACAAAACTTCGAGACTATATTGTGAGTCTCAGTAGCAAATGGGAGTATGTTGAGAAGTGATGCTGATCTTTCAGTTATGCATTTGCACCACCATGCAATGCCACTCACCTTACCTCTATAAAATGTAACAGTTAACAACTGTTCAATGCATCTAAATAACTAACAGCAGCTCATGCATCCATTGCTCTACAATATGCATGGTATACTCAATGAATTGCATGACGGTGAGTGGCGGTGCATGGTGGTGCAAATGCATAATTGAAAAATCAGCATCACTTCTCAACAGAGTCAAGAGGTGTGGAACAACTGAAAGATATTCAAGAAAACTTAATAAATAACTCAAAAAATGTGTCTTTCCTGCAGGTATACTCCCCTGAACCAGGGCTTTGTATGAACTTTTTTTTTAAATTAATAAAAGATTTTAGTGGCTCAGCCACTTTTATTATAAAAATTAAAAAAAAAAAAACTAAAAAAATGTGTTAGTTATTTTAATTTTATAAAAAAATGTGAATTAGAAGTTAGTTTAGTTAAATTATCACTAGTAGGAGTTCAATATAGATGGGATTTCAATTTTCTTGTTTCTGGATTCTATTGTGTGCAAGTTTTTTGTATGAAATCTTAAAATAGCAAAATTGATGATCATATGAATTATGAAAATCTAATAACATTGATGGACATGTATTGTTATGTAAGCTACAGAAGGATCAAAAAGGTGTGAAACAGCTGAAAGATATTCAAGAAAATATAATAAATAACAAAAAAATATATATCAGATATTTTAATTTTATAAAAAAATACAAATTAAAAATTAATTTACATCAGAAATACCAATTTAATATATTAAAATTATTAAACTGCACCCATTGAATTTTATGTCACAATTAAATTTTAATAGACCTTTGAGTAGAAAATTTTAATAAATTAAATTACAAATTAAAAATATTTTTTAATATATCTTTTTCGGAGAAAATATATGTTCTCATTGAAGATTACATTCAATGTAGGGAAGAAACGCCAAATGCATAAAGTTTAATTTCTTATGGAATAATTTAAATATTCAAACTAAAATAGAATTGATATCCTTCAGCATTCGAAGATTTTTTATATTTAAAATATTTGTTAATTTTTTTTTAATAATGCATGACCGCACTGGCTATCATGTAAAATCTTCTCAGGCCTGGTCGGCTGTATTGGGACATTCACCTGGCATCAACACTTTACAAAAAGCTGCGAATCCTGCAATGAAAATGACTCAAAAAGAAAAAGCTTTAGAGAATAAGAAGACACCTAGATTGAATTGTAAACATTGGTTTTCAATAATATTAGCACGTGGGCTTCAAGAAGGGGCATTCTTTTGGCACTTGTTTATGTTTCTTGTTTATTTATGAATAAGAATTAAGATTATCTCATTTGTATCGTCATTGTAATTGGAGTGTACTTCTTTAATCTCTTTCAACTATCTATTGTCACTTTGGATTCATTCTAATTCTTAATAAAAAAATGCCTAGATTATCATATATAAAATAATGTCATACATATTTTTAAAAATTAGATGAAAAACGTTACATATATAAAATGCTGGTCATAAAATATAAAAATATAAAAGATCATTAAACAGCTAGAGTAGCAGTCGAGGGAGTAGAAGGAGGATCCCGGTCATCTAGTTTGTCCCATATATCAATGGGTTTTCAAATGTCAACCAAAAGGTCCTCCCATCATTATCATTCTCTATCTTTCTATGGTTTTTCTTTTTCTTTTTTTACTTTGAATAGTTTAGTGATAGAAACTAACAATTGGACATAATTTTGTGAAGAAATTATAGAATTTATTATAATTTTTTATTCTATTTGCTATTTGCTATTTTATTTTATTTTAAATATGTTATTATTAATACTTGAGATTCTTACTATATTAAAAACTATTTTGATGTATCTAATATAATTAAATTTCTTTTGATATTAGGAAAAAGGGATCTAGGATTTAAATCATTCTTTTAAGCCTACAACATTGAGGGAACACAAAAATAATCATTAAAGACAACTTGAATACTATCCTCAAGGAAGACCCAAAATGTTTGGTTAGTGTTTGGGTCCTCTCTAGGTTTGATTAAGAGTTCAATGGATGTTAATAGATGTGATGTGTGCATTATTATAACTATAAACTATGTTAACTATGCAACTACAACAAACTAATTTAAATTTAGAAGAACAGAAATTTTTTAGCCAAACTAGAAACATAAAAGTAGAGGGAATAGACAAAATAACTTGGCATTCATATATGAACCTAGACTATCTAGTTAGGGGTGTGGGTACCCAAGATAGAGAATTAGGGTTTCCATAATCTCATAATATTTACATGTATAATTGCTTCCCTCTCAAAGGTAGCTTTAAAACATCATTTGTTGATGAATAATTGTTTTACCCTAATTTGATGAATGGATGTACTTGAATGCTTGATCTTTGTATAGGGTCTTCAATATTCTCCAAATCCACTTCAGATATACCACTTGTTAGAGAGATAGGAGAGAAAGGGTTGTTTCATTTAGGGGCATGCCTATGTCAAATCCCATTTTGGTGCTTCCACCTCCACAACGAGTATCATTGTTATCAATTAGATTTGCACCTTGTTGAACCTAACACTTATGATTTTGGATAAAGAGTGCTTACCATAGGTCAATTAGAGGAAAATGTGTAAAAAATAACATGATAAATCATAAGTGAATTGCAACTTACCATTAAGACTTGCTTTCCTTGATGGACTTAAGTCATCATACACATCTCATACAATGAGAATTTGATAGTTGATAGAAGATATTGCAAGTGTTAGTACTCAAAGGATAATGAACATAAGGAATAAGACAACCTTACATTATGGTGCATTGCTAATATGAATCTTGACTAGTGAAAATAGTATAAAATGTTGTTTATTTTTCTCATTAATTTCCTTGATTACATTTTAGGATGCTCAATTGATATTCAAATTTCCTAGGCATTGAAATGGTGAAAAATACTTATATACATTTCTTCATTTCTCATAATAATTATTTTAAAAGGCCATCAATTCAATTTAAATTTGGACACACATGAATGCCAACAATAAAATATAAGAAATTGTCCCAAAATAGTGTGGTCAAGGGTGAGGATTCCCTTGACCAAGTGTATTTTGAATTTTAAATTGTCATTAAATAAATAATTTATTTTAATTCCCAATTTTATATTTCTTTTTCAAAAATGATAATAAAATAGACAAATGATAGGAATAATTAGGTCTAAAAACATAAAGGGGAGCTAAACATAGTATGAAATTGTTAGGGATGTGAATCTATGATGCTACAATTAGCCCCATTTTTATGAGAGTATGAACTTATGCTCATGCTCTAGTGGAGTAAGGAGGAGTCAAGAAGGTTTATTTTATCAAAATATTGAAGAAATAAGATTGCATGAAATCTAGTGGATGTGCTAGCTCCCAAGCTCAAGATCCTACTAAATAAAAATATTAAGACAAAGAAACACACATGCATGAGGCATAATTTAGAAAAAGAGACATGGGAATCGAGCACAAAGAATAGAAAATGAAAATGGAAAAAAATAGAAAATCCATAATGCAAATATAATGCAAACAAAAAGGGGGGTGATGACATCACATGCAAGAAAGATTTGAAGATTGTCACTAAGATCCATACCCAATATATCTATAAATCACAAGCTAGAAAAGTCTAATATTTTCTAGAATAGATAAAGGCATCACAAGCTACTGAAGCTTGATAATCACTAGTTGGTCTTGATAATAAACAACATAGGCTAGTGAATTCTGAGAGTCACTCTAAGGTCGGTTTCAACAAATGTAGCAAATGAAAAACACACAAGGGCTAGTGAAGTTTGACATCCACTAGGTGAGTTCTCATGCCAACTATACCAAGAATTGTAATCTAAAGAATTTTGATAAGAGAATACAAAATGTGATCAATGTGTCATATAAGAATCACAACCCTCTAACTGTGTGAACAAAGTGAAGCATAAAATATAATGTATGCACCCATCTTAAAGTAATTGCTAACACCAATAGAGAGCAATTTCCTTTAAGGTAGAATACAAATGATATTTATAAAATTATAGACCATGGGTGCTTGTTGGAAAAAACCATTCCAAGTGAGATTTTCCAGAAAACATGACTCATGATAAAGGAATTTGTTGATCATGATGTTAGTTGCAATAACAGTGTAGATAAAATCCTCATAGGGAAACTGCAAAGAACCTATCTTTACTTGAAAGATTGAACTAGGGCAACCTACAAGAGAGAATTTTAGAGGAAAGGTTGACTTAGCTTAATACCAAGGCTCGGGCAATCAGGTCTTGACCATACTAGGTTCACTTTAGGGTATGATGTGATATTGTTTTTGATAATTGGGAAAAATAGGTTTTGGTTGGACCTGCAACCATATACAATATGTTTTGAATGGACCCGAAACCAACAAGTTTTGAAGGGATCCGAAACCCAAACAAGGAGACAAAATTTAGCTCATTTGACCCACCAGAACCCCAACACCCCTTCCAACCACCATTCCACCTCAATAGAAATGGGAATCCCCTCAATGGGAAAAGTAAGGAGAGGCCTTCAACCACAAAATACACCTCAACCCAAGAGGTAGAGGACTCCACCTCTAAAGGAGAGGTCTTCACCTCAAAAGAAGACCTAGTATTCAGGGAGAAGGAAGAAACTTCAATGAGAAAGAGAACCAAATAAAGCAACCACAACAACAACTTCTAGGTCATCAAAATTATCTTTGAAAACCACCCATCCCTCGAAACCTTTAGCACTGAATCAATCTGATACAACACCAAATCCATATCCACGGAAGGGTCTAGCCACAACACCATCCCCCAAACCCCATTAGCATATAACATAGCGCATAGGGGGTAAACCAAGAACAAGAGATTCAGAAAGACACCTGGTCTCAACATGAAAGATTCCTGATAACACCAACGCATGCCCACACAAACCCCAACAAAGTACAAGGAGAAACAAAATTGGGTAGCATAGCCACTCCACCAAATGGGCCAACAACCCATAACAATCTCCAAACCAGGATAAAAATCATTGAACTTCACCTACCATTTGGAGACCAAAATCGTGCTAGCAAAACCCCCAAAAGGGAGCCACCAGATAGAGAATAAGTAGAAGCAAATATGATGTGATATTGTTATTAATCTCAAGGGGTCTATGGTTATCTTTGGTTTCTTTAAGAATCTTAAGTATCAATGGAAGATTATGGTCCGATCATTAAAAAATTCCATGAAATCAATAGATTTGCAATAATATTTCTTGAATATCGAACAAATTTTCTATCATTTAAGTAGATTTAGCTTTAAGCATTCAACAGTTTCATAGAAATGAAAAATTTTCAACAATATTTCCATTCATTCATCTCTTTTATTGAATTTTTTTCTAAAATTTAACATCTAATCTAATATAAAGCATCAAATACTTGAAAAATAAAATTGCTCTAGGCTATTCTCCATGCATGCCCCAAGATTTAATCAAATCAAAGAAAACTGATGTATATTTCACTAGATTGATTCACAACTAGGCATAAAATGGTGTGAGATTTTAAAGAGAGGGGTTTAGTTTGGACATCAATTAGGTTATGTATGCACCCTTAAATGAAACAACATATAGTCTTGTCCAGATGAATGAACAAGCTAGCTACAAAAGATACATGAGATATGTATCTTTCAAATTAGCTTCAATATTGATTAAGTTCTATGTGCATACAAGTTTTTAGTTTGGAATGATTTAGAAAATAGAAAAGAAAAGAACAAAACTTAAATAAGCTTTAGCTTTTCTGACATCCACAAATTCTAAACTTAACTTAGAAAGAAGTATCCCCTCACGTTATATAGAAACAAGATACATGTAGGATAAGAAAAATACATGGGAGGAAATCCAAGGGATAAATCATGTCAAGTTATGTGGAATATGACAACTAGTGAGGGAATTTCAAATGAAGTCAACATAAGTCAACCTTCGTTTACACATTGATGTCCTTCGAGTGTTTCATCTTCTTATTATTGCCAAGATAATAACTTGAATCTAGATAGTATGTAGGAGCTTTCCCATATATTTAGAATGATTTCTTTATCATCCTATTCCTTCATTTTGAAGAGCATCATTTCCCAATGTAGACCATTTTACGAGAGTCAAAGTCCCCTATATTCACTTCCTCGAACCAATCAAAATGTCTAGCAAAATTACTCATTTTCTTTTTTATAGAATGTAATCGTGGTGATCAAACAAGTCCTCAAGAGAAACAAATCCCTTAGGTATTTTATTTCCTTTTAACTGGATTACCTCATCTTGGTGACCAAACACACTATCAGGATAGAAGTCTTTACATTTATTATCACTTCCTTCAAAGAAGATTTGAGCAAAAGCCCCAACATTTTCTAGGAAAGCGTGAATTTTATTGTCATCTTCAAAGACCTACTAGTGGTTGACGTTGTCAAGAACACTAGGTCAATAAACTAACTCAATCCTATAGGAATTATTCTTGAATTTTGGATGTGGGAGGAGTAGAGAGGAAGAAACTACTAACGAGTTGGACTTTGTGTTAAGTTCACTGGGAATAGCTTCTATTGAGAAGGCATCAAAATTTTTAGTGGTGTCCCAAACTTGGTTTTGGTAATGATTTAACCTTTCATTCTAAATAGTGAAAACATTATGCACTTGCTTAACAATTAGTTCAACATCTCCCAAGACTTCAAGTATCTTTATTCCCATACCCTTAGCTTCAATTAACCCTAACAAAAGGGCTTCATATTCTACAGTGTTGTTTGTGCTTTCAAATTCTAGTTTATAAGCAAAAGGGAAATGCTCAACAAAAGGGGAAATGAGAATGACTCGTACTCCCGAACTAGAATGAGAACAACTTCCATCAAATTCCATTGTCCAAAGTTTAGGTTCTGAATCTAGAATATGTACATCATCCTCCTTTTCCTCTCTATAGAAGAGCATATAGTTTCCAAACTCATTTTATTCATACAAGATTTGTGCTTTAGGGTCTTCAAACTTGAGCACCATTATTTTGGCCTTTGAATCAGGTTCAAGTGACACTTTCTCTTTGCCAACAGGTCTGGTGGCATATGACCAATCCAACTATATGTCTCCCCCAAGTCTTTATAGAAACTCCTGCTCAGAAGCATACCATAATTAGCAGGTATATCTGTGACCAATATGGTGAGCTCGAGTCACTTGTTTGGATAAGCAACTAGTGCAACTTGAGCATCTTTAATCTATCTAAGTAAAGGTACCTACTTGGAATCCATTGAATAGCACTTTCCTAAAGGTCTTGGTCATTTCTAATCCTAGGGCTTTGGCAATTTGTACATGCATAACATTATCAGAAGCACCTGAATCAATGATGCAATTGTGAACTTTGAACCCATTTATAGATAATGATAAATAGAATGGGCATGGTATTTCATCAGAGGTTGGTGGAGAGGATATTTTACTATAGGATGCAACATTCGCAGCTAAGTTTTGATATTTAATCGTTGCTTCATCCAGGCCTGCATACAATTCTAAACATTCTAGCCTAACACATTTAGTGAACTTATCAAGCTCTTTAGGATTCATATTTAAATATATTTCCTAAGAAATGTATATTTTAGTAGCTTTACAAAATTCCACAATATCAAAAGTCCCTCTTATAATCTTCGGGTTTGATATAATAGGATTTTTATGAGAGCTATTGACTACACTAAGTTGTGAAGCATTCTCACCCTTCGAGGTTTCACTAGCTTTTGTAAGTAAAATCTTAGGAGAATTAGGAGTACCTTTTTGGTTGTGATGTTTCTAGCTTTGAGTCATGACAACACATGTAACATCATCTAGAGTAATGTACACATCTCCTCCTCTATCATCATCAAGTTCATATTCTAGATATCCATTTACAGAGTCACCATAATGATTAGATGAAGAGCCTTCCTCCATGATTTCTTCATTGATTTATTTAGTAGTAGTTAATTGCATAAACCTATTCATTTCAGGGCAGTTAGTAAGATCATGATCATATGTGACTTGAAAGACACACATATTCTTCTTATTATCTAGGGGAGGAGATTCTATTACCTACCTCTATTGTGTTGGAGGTAAAGGTAATGTCTTATTCCATGGCTAAAAATTTGTCTTCCTAGGAATATCTTGATAGATTTGATTACTTTTTGGAATCTTCCTTTTGAGGGAAATTATGTCCTTAGCCAATCTATGGATCATAGGATTAGAAGTAGTAGGAAGTGCCTTGTTCATATGCAATTCTTTCTTCCATTTTCCAATTGAAATAAAATAATCTCCTAATTCAATGGCCAATGCCTATGTAGCCTCAAGAGTATTCAATGGTTGCCTCTTTAGGAGAAGACCAATTATATTGGGATCTTACACATTAATAAAGAAACACTTCTACATTTCTATAGAAGGTCTTTTAGCAACTGTAATTTGATTAATTATTCCATTGAACTTAGCCACAAAGTCTCTCATACGTTTGTTTGCTTCTTTCTTCATATGAGTGACCTCTGCTATCAATGTTAGTTCATCATCTGCACTTTTGAATCTATCTTCAAACTTGTTGCACATAGTGGCCCAATTTGTGATACATCCATGGGGTAGCTGATAGAACCATTGTACTACTGCATCAACTAAATATTTTTGAACAATCTAACAACTACATCTTCTTTTACTGCAAGCACACTGCATGTGGCAAAAAAGGCATCAATGTGTTCTTCAGTTGAAATTTTCCCATGATCTCCCTGGAATTTAGGAAAATTCTTACATGACCCCTTAGGTAAATCATGCAAATTATTACCTAATTGCAAAGGACCAATAGAAGAACCCCAAGGGATGGGTTGTTGAGACATATTAAGGGGGAAATCAATCACAACTAGTAAAACAATCTAGTGTAAAACAAGAGTGTGGGAAGTAGAATGATTAGCAAGTGTTCTAGTAGGTGAGGAAAGTCTTCTCCTAGCCCCAACCCTTCACCAAGAGGGAATAATATAAGAGAAATCACTTCTTTGTAAGGTTTCAAAAATATGATTAAAAATTCCCCTACTTCTTTCTCCTCTAGTAAATCTATGAAAATCTAGGGTTAATTAAATCACTCATGAACTATGCCCAGATAAGACAACCAAGACCTTACAATTCGATTTCCCTAGCGTAGTCACCAAAACTCTATTGGCTAATAGATTGGGCACCTTGAGATATCACAATCTAATACTAGAAAGGTGCCAAAAATTAACCAAACAACTCAAAATATTGATCTTTGAAGAAAGATGAATATTCTCTTAATTTTATCTAGGTACAACTCCCTCACATGATTTTTAATGAATTTAAACTATTAAAACTAAATACCAATTATGCTTTTAACTAGAAATCAAGAAAGGTATACCCAATATCTAAAAAATTCCCAAATATTAGGTGCGAGATCTAACGAATAAGATATATCAACACAAGGACCAATTAATCACTAGAAATAGAATGCATGCCTAATGCTATTGGAAAATGAAATCAATTAAAAACTTCATTACTTATGCAAAGATAAGACATACATTAAGATATTCCCAAAAACACATATTTAAGAACTCAAATTACTTCACAACTAAATTGCAGACAAACAAAATAGTAGTTTCATTAATAACTAATATTGAGTAGTTTTGATAATGTCTAGAGAGAGAACATAGGAAAATAGATACATTAAATAGGCAGATGAAAAATACCTCTTCATATTCTCGGCCGATCAAAATGAAAAGACATAAAAGAAAGAAAGGGAAGCTAAGCCATCACAATGGTGTCACTTCATTTCCAGCTTCTGGGGTCACTAAAGGTTTATTTCGCCACACCTGGAAAGCTTTGAGGATGTGCATCAGGTCATTATGCTAGGGAATAATTACATTTTTCATCTTGACCTTCCACGTTAGATGGTTATCCTTAGTTGTTTCCATGAGATGCTCACAAACTTTCATGAGGTCAATTGCCTGAGATGAGACCAAGTGTAATTCACTAAGTTTCTACAAGTGTTCGGCATTAAGTGAGCGTGAATCAAGATTCCCCTTGACCGTTTTTAGGAAACCATCTATTAGGATCCTAATATCCATGTCATTTCTCATCTTTCCTTTATCTTGGAGTAAACCAAGAGCCACCATGGTACTCAATGCTTCATCTAAAACATCAGTGCATTCATTAATGATTTCCTCAATTTTTTGCACACTTTGTTTAGTAATATGTAACTTCCACTCCACCCCTTTAGTCCACAATAACAAGTGTTTGAAGCATTTGGTATAACCTGGTTTGCATCCAACTTTTCCATATCTGAGCTCAATATTAACTTTAATTCAATTTCATAATTATTCCATACCTTCTCTTTTTCAGTTGCAATGATCTCTTCCCCTAAGGTGGTTTTCAAGGCATTCATCTCTTGGAAGCATTTTATGGATTCAGTAATGACATATTTCCCTTCTTAACTAGAGACTCAATCTAATCATCTATAGTTCTTCTTAGGCTTTGACAACTCTTAATTTTAGTCAAGGCCTCCGTCCCAACCATAGTAAGTGATTCCATAGAAGATTCAACCTAAGAGAGAGGCTATGGAACAATATCAAAAATATATTTTAAACATTTTGTAGATACGTAAAAAATACATGCATCTAATCCAGATTCACTAATTTTATTTCATCCTTAATCGTCCCTCTACTAACCATTTTAATCAAATAATCTTTATCTAATTAAAATTCATCATATTTCCTCTTTTAATTAATATTTATTTAATTAGATAAATCAACTTTATCTAATTAAATATATCATTCTATTCAATTAAATCATATTTCTCTGTAATTAAATAAAACAATTTTATTTAATTAGTCTCCTAAAGTTATCTCTTTAATTAAACAAATCAATTTTTATTTAATTAATCTCCTAAAGTTCCTTCATTTAATTGAATAAATCCAAATATTTAATTAAATTTCTAATGTTCTTTCTCTTCTCATTTAATTTAAATAAATCAAAATATTTAAGTTGAATGTTACAATCAACTAACCTCCATTAAAATTAATCAAATCATGATTAATGCTAATCTAATCCCCCAATTCTCTAGATTTTGCAACTTGCATAATAAATCAATTTATTTGATTTATTATTTCTTCCATTATCATTCAAAATGGCATCTTTAGAGAATATGCTTCAAATATCAAAAAGTCCCTCCAAAAGGACTTCTCCTCCAACATGGCATTAACTCCTCTTACATTGTCTCTTACATGTCTCCAACTTGGCATTTAAGACTCTTTCTTCTTCCTCAACAAGCCAACTTTCAAAATTTCAAAATCCACCTAATAGCATTTATCATGCACAATGACCAAAATATGCACAACCTTCCTCCATTGACATGTTGAAAAGTGGCATCTTGTCATTGGTTTGTCTTTTGTCCCACATTCATCCTATTCTTCAATCCTCCATCATTCTTTCTTATAAATAGAGGCCTCCTCTATTGTATTAATCCTCCACAATATTAGGCATTTGACTCCACAACTCATCCAGGTTACCATTTCATCACAACTCGTAGCATCTTCAAGGAATTTTCCATCATCAACCATATCAAGGATTGGGAAAGGGGTACTTTCCACATCAAAGTAGCACCAATCCACTATGGGATAAGGGTTTTACATGCTTCATATGCTCTATTTAGTTGTTTTGATTCTTTTTATCTTATTTGCATATGCGGCATGATCAAGTATTTCATAGGGATATTTTATGTGCTTTGTTCAGTTTGACTAACAATATTAATAGTTGTTTGTTTTGAGAAAAAATGTTGAAAAACATCCACATTTTGGCGTCCACCATGGGGCTTCTCAATAGCCTCCATTTCATTTTATTAATCTTACTTTGTTTTCTAATGAATAAAATGTTTTAAACAAAATAGCTTTCAAAAATGAGGTTTTAGATATCTAATGATAAGATACTAGCCATCATAGCTAGAGGTTGATATATTTGGTAGTTGTGGGTTTTTGCTTTGAATTTGATTAAACTTGCATTTGATTATTTTTGCAGAGATAATTTTATTTGCCAAGATTTCTTTAGATGGAAAAAATAGTATTTTGAAGTAGGTGTTCAAATGGGATTATGCTTGTATATGAAGCATTGTTGACATGCTCAACTAATATTTAAATTACAACAATTTCCTTTTCATGTCTTGCTACGTAGCTAGTGACTTTGCTTCATGAAAAGACAAAACTGATGCTTATGTGTTTTGAAAATAAATTTCTCAGCCGCTAGCCTCCTTGTAACACACGATGACATTGGAGAGGAAGGTACGTCATTGCTTTAGAGATTTAGTTATATTTTCTAGTGGGCATTAGTGTATTAAAATCTACGTGTAATGTTGCAGGAAATTGCATGAAATTCTTTTAGTTTTTTCAATAAACCTGTTATGTATGTCCTGCTATATTGAAATACATGAGACCACTTTTCCTGTAGTCATTTCTTTTGTCAAATTTTTTTTATGATCGCTTACTTTCTTGAGACATTTTTTTTAACAGTTTACATACCTTGTTTGTTCTTTCACATTTTGCATACAAGTCTACCAACGCAGCTTAGCATTGCACAAAGCTTTCAATAAATATTGTTTTTGTGCACCCATTGCATCATAGCAAGTATAACTCTAGCAATCCACAAATTCATTGATCACTATATTTTGAAAGGCAGCCTACTTTAAGGAGTTTTCCATTGACCAAGCTCTTTGATTTGACTTGTATAATTAGCCACCAACTCGTGCATGTTTCAAATGTCTTTATTCTATTCATTCCCTATGAGTCATCCCAGATGAAGCAAAATGTGCATTTTATAATCCTAGATCTATGTATTTATCTCGCATGTTTATGTGGTTGTGTAAGCTTTCAGATGTTTCTTGTGGTACAAGTTTTCTTTACTTTATCCATTTAAAAAACCAAAACCAAGGAGATAGCATACCGAATTTGTTTGAGACATATCCTTTGAAATTGACTCGATTCTGATAGATAGCAGGGATTAGAAAACATAATAATGGTGTGTCATGTGTGAAATAGGTTGTCCTACTTGCATAAACACTAAGAAAGGTTTTATTGCAACGTGTAACCTTTTAATACAAATTCTCTTCAAGGTTTTATTGCAGCACGTAACCTTTAGTGTAGATTATCCTCTCACTAAGGGATATTGAAATTTCGCACTTGTGGTCTGGTTCTTGGCATTTAAATTCAAAACAAGGCTTCAAGAGCCTTATTTATGACCTCATTGCAGACACCAAATTCATTTACTGGAACACATTTCTGCCAAGAATCACTTCAAATGTCTAATCACAAAATTAAAGTCATCATTTTGCGAAGAGAACTCTTCTTGCTTGACATTTGTATTGCAAGAAAGAAATTTATGTTGCACAGAAAAAGAGTTGCTTTACATTTATACCACTATCAAACATGCAGTTGTTTATGTGAAATTGTGTTGATCATAGAGAAGCAAATAATAGCTTATGCACAATAGTTTATAGATTCCATAAGTCCCAACACTATTTATTTTACTCTCTACCATTTGTTGTCTTTCTTAATATCGATATTGCTATCCATAATTCGCTATTACAAAGTGCTTGTTCTCCAATGTTGAAATATTTATATTTATCAGGAAAGGAAGGTTGTCAATTCATACATTTTGTCTGGGCTGATCTGACATCTATTTGGACTGATTGAAGTTTATATTTATTGTTTGAAGCTTGTAGGATAGAAGGTGTTCTATCGTGGTAAATCATTAGTCACATCTTTTACTTAAATTGCTATTGTATTCAAAAAGTTGAAGGAAATCATGAAGTGTGCCATCATTCATGCTTAAACAGAATCACCTTTTGGTACAATAAAAGTATTTTCATTGCAGGTTGGTAGTTGAGCATCGCAAGTTTATTCATTAAAGGTTGGCAGTTGACGTTATGTCTACTCATCTATTGATCAACACATTTACTGGCGTCCTGGAAATTCAATGACCAAATGGATCTAACCATTTATTGTAACTTTTTCTATATTTTGACTCTTGGTTGATTTGTTTATATATTTTAGCCCTTTTCATGCTTCAAACACATTTAAGAAATCATTAATAAAGCTTTATTTTGGGCTAACGTACATTTAGGAGATCATCAATGTGTGATTTAGATTGTTGTAATGTTATCGTTGATTTCTTGAAATATCATATTTCTTATTTGTGATAATTTTTTACTATTTGTAGGTTGGCATCAAGAAACAATGGTGGTTTGTTCTCACATAAGAATCAAACAACAGGCAGATTTGAGTTAGAGAATTAGACATTAAACTTGAAGAAAAAAATCATTTTTAAATGCTTATTGTAAAACCCTAGAGTGTCCAATTATTGCTTTTGTTTTCTGTTTTAGGACAACTCACTTCATTTTTGGGTTTAAAATTAACCACCGATTTAATCTCTTCAAGTTGGTTAAAATTGAACTTAGACACTTACTAAATTTCAATTTTGGTTCTAAAAATTTGACAAACAAACTTCACACTTCATCTTGGTGCTTTAAAAAGAACTCAATTTTGTTTTTGGAATTTAAAATGAACATGTGTATTTGGTGTTTTGTAATCTTTTTCCCAAAGAAATATCATTTAAAAAGGTGTATGCACTTCTCTCACGCTTCACAATGATCTTAAGAACCAAAAGTATTTTTGTGATATTAAGTTGTCAAAAAGATTGCCTCCACATTTTGATTTGGGTTTAAAATTGAACAAAATCTTGCGAGCATGAGTGGATTATATTGTGTGTGTTATCTCTTTGTTCATGCAAACAAAGATTGATCGAACTACATATGTACTTGCTCACTTTTGTCTATCTTTAGAGGGCCTACCTTGTGGGAAAAATTAATCACCCAAGGGAACGACCCAATCAAGAACATGCTAAAGACAAGCGACTTCCAACTGGTATAGAAGTGTGGTTACTTGAGGAAAGTTCAAGTATCACGAGGATTGATTTAACAAGAAGGGCAACAATGGTATCTTACCACATGGATGATCCCCAAAGAATGGAATTCCTACACTAGAACCCTTTTTCTAAAAGGCCCAAATCCTTATCTATTTGTTGGTGCAAGAACATTCATTTTGAAGTCACCCTACATTTTTGTGGTTCTTGGTACAGATGAGAAGTATTCCATTGGAGTTTCATGGGTACTAAAGCTTGGCTAACCTATAGAAGTGAGTGTCATGGAGGGGAGCCAATGTGGCCAAGCTTTTAATCATCCACCAAGAATAAGCACAACTAGATTTATCCAAGTGGGGATTCAACAAATATTATCTATTAACTATCCATAGGGTTTTGCATGTTCTTGGAAACAAAACACTTTGATTAATCTTAAACATTGGAAAACAAACATTCAACATGATCATCAAATTTCAAACCCTTTGGAGGGAGCAAATATCTTTGAAAAAATCCAAGTGCTATTGCTTTCCCTAGGGATTTTATCCTTAGAGGCTTCTAAGAATTGAAATTTACATTACAATTTGCTCTCACTAAAGTCAACAATAGAAAACTTTTTCCTTAATTTCTTTAATTTCCACATAATGGACTTTGTGGGATGAGAAGAAATTGGGACATTAGACATTTAGTTTGAAAATCTAAGAAAGAGAGTGTTTTTGGTAAAAGCAATTCATTAACCAAGATTAAATCAATTGAACCCCACAAGAGTGCTTGTTATCTTTTGTCTTATGATTTTCCATGCAAACATTGGTCTTTTGGTTTGAACTACTCTTAGAGAAAAACATGTTCTTCAATATCCTGGCCTTGTAAACAAGTCTCTCTTAGGTTCATTTAGTATCAAAACAACCAATCATTTCATTCATTTCAAACTTCAATAAAATCCCATCTCACAAACAACTTTTGAACCATTGCAAAAATCATTCATACTAGACTTTTTATAAAATCCTTCAAATCAACATAAAAATATCCTTGTTTGACTAAGTATGTGTGGATGAATCCTTCCTCATACACCTAGTTGAATTATCATCCTTGTGGAAAAAAATATTCCAAGATAACATCCAACATCTTGGGGTTTATACGTCTATTATCCAAATCAAATCAAACCAATCCAATCAAAAATTAAATCTTCAAGTCTACCATTGATCCAAAGTTCCTAAAAGTTCAACACCCATATCATTTACCCCTTTCATCCTTCATCTCATCATTGGTTCACTTTTATAAAAAGTTCAAAACACAAGAAGAACATGGAATATAAACTTGGTCCATAGATCACAGAGCGGTCTAAACCAACCAAACTATCAAAGCCTTACAATGCCAATTAGCTATCAAAACTCACATTTATACAATCCATACATGGGATCACTATCTCCTACAAACCTCAATGGCACAACAAATGTGAGTATGCCCAATCTAAATTTTGGAACACCTTTCCCTATGGTAGATTTAAATCCAAGTCCAAACTTACAAATATATCAACCAAACAATCAATGCATGATTCTTCAAAACAACAAAGTCCCACCAAATCCATACATAATAAAAGTGAATATACCAAGTACAAGTTTACCAAACATGAATATTCCAAGTCCACCATTGGTAAACATTGGGGTAAATATGTTTGTGAATCATACGAATATTGTTCAAATGCCAAACAAGATGATAACAACTCTAGGTATTGATCCAAGTCAAGGTAACATCATGCAAGATTAAAGTTACCTAAATCAAGGCAATATGTTTTCCAACCATGACAATGTTCAATTTCAACCTACAATGAAAATTCTAAGCATCATCCCAAATCAGAACATTGTCCAAAATAAATTTTTCCATGATCCCATACAAACACCACAAGTATACATTCCAAATCTTCTTGAACAAAAGCCAAATCAACTATATCAGGGAGTCAAAATCAAAATTAGGATCAAATTTCACTAGATCAACTTGCTTCACTTGCCAGACTAATTGATGCATCGAGTCAAGAGATATCTTCACCCCAAAATCAATACACTCTTCCATTGGTTGAACCATGTCATCAAAGTATTGAATTTTATCCACAACCACATCAAGAAAAATATCTCCCACACCAAGAGGTTGTACATCAAGATCAAAAACATCAACAACAAACCCAATCAC
This sequence comes from Sequoia sempervirens, assembly GCA_007258455.2. Classification (NCBI taxonomy): domain Eukaryota; kingdom Viridiplantae; phylum Streptophyta; class Pinopsida; order Cupressales; family Cupressaceae; genus Sequoia; species Sequoia sempervirens. The sequence goes on along the minus strand of VDFB02047230.1, from coordinate 374,639,286 downwards.
CCCATCTTGAAGATCAATCATCACATCTCCAAGATCAATCACAACTATCCATCAATGAGCACCTTGAAGATGTTTCTACATCATCCAATGATCAAAACAACATACATTAAGGGTCACCTTTTAATCATGATCAAAATCTACCAACAATACCCTATAATGATCCAATTCAAGAAATTTTAATATCACTTGATCCTATGGTTGAAAACATTGACAGCCTCTTCACCACAACTGTTGAAAACAATGTTCAAAATCTCTCAATTGATGAGCACATTAAAAATGTTTCTACCCCATCAGATGATCAACTCACCATACATCAAGAGCCACTTCTTAGGCATCTATTTCATGGAGTGTTAGAATTATTTTATCCTATTGACATAATCCATGATCCATTGACCTATAATCATGTTGAAAATGTCTCTACATCTCCTTATGAGTTAGAGGACATATCTCAAGAATTTATTCCAAAGCATGATCAACATCTGTCACTAAAGTCTAGCAATGGTCCTTTCCAAGACATATTGACATCCTTTGACCTCATGGTTATAGATACTAAAGGGATCCTCAATTCAACATTTGATCCAAGTCCACTCGAAGATCAAGAGGATATTGAGCCACTTCCCATGCATAGTAAAGATATCCAAGAATCCTTTATAAGCAATCCATCCTTTGAAATTGACCCATGTCAAGAACTTGATCCAAAGCATGTTGAAAGAAATTTTGAAATCATTCAAGATCAAGAATTCATATCTCCAAGATACTATGATGATCTAATGGACACTCTCCTATCTATACAAGATGCCACAAATGATGATCATATCCATATAGCACATATTCCTCCATTTACCCATGAGATGAATACTCCTAATGGACATGTAGACGATCTTCATTCAAAACAAGAGTCTCATATTCTTGATATCTTTACCAAGGGACAAGAGTCTCCTACTCTTAACATTTGTACAAAAAAATCTAGAGACATATTAGAAATGGGTCATGAAGAAGGCTTCTACAGAAGTTATGAATTAGAAACATCATGTGAAGGAATATCAAAAATGAATCATAAGGAAGGCTTGTACATGGATAGTGAATCATCGACACCTCTTGAAGATGCATTAAAATATAATATTCCACAAGATCAAGCTGAAGGTATCAATTAGGAAGTTATCTCACACACAGAGGATCCTCTCACTTATAAACTTGGATCACTTACCTTTTTCAGGGAAAGTTATCTTATCAATGAAGAAGCTATCACCTTTGAAGATCCACAACAGAGTAGAGAAGGATTATCACCTTGTGTCCAAAGTAACTCATATCCTATTGCAAATAAAATGTTTCAATAGATGAATTATCAAGGAAGAGGATTAGGCCTACATGAACAAGGTATCCTAAAACTAGTGTAGATTATTGGAAATCCTAATCATCAAGGTCTTGGTTATTCAAAAATTAAGGGATCTAAAATAATCAATGATACCTCTATAATACTGGGGGAAATTTTATCTAGTGTAAATGTCAACATAGGAAGCATAAAGAATCCTTATGATGAAACTAATGCCAATACAACAACCAGCCACGTCACAGATCTTAATCCACCCATCACCCCATCCACAAATTGGGACCAACATCAAAGGAAATATTTGAATCATAGAAAGAAGAAAATTATCAAAGGAAAAGAAATAGCAAAGCATGAAGGACAAATCAAATACACATGGATACCAAAATATACAAAAAGAGATTATCCCTATCAAACTCCATCAGCCAAAAAAACTATGGGGAAAAATAAGAAAGGGAAAAGTATCCATCAAAGATGTCCACAAAGGAAAAAGTAGGCTTCTCAAGCAACATACAAAGTATATGAAGTTGTTGGTCCTAATTCCCTTCACACTTTTATATTCAACCTTTGTTGCTCATCTTCCCAAGTTTATATAGTCAAAGGTTCCAAACTATCAACCAATCCATCTTTTATCCCTAAACACACTTTGTCCACACCTCCATGTACGATATCCAATTCTTACATTGACCATGTATTGGCAAAAATCCTTCATCATAAGGATTCAGAAGGCACTCTATCGCGATGTGTGCACAAAGATAGAGTTAACTTCGATATCAACAAAGTGGATCAAGAATCTAAAAAGTTGTATTCAAGTGCACATATCTTGGCAAAGAAGCTTCATCAAGCAGGATATCAATGGCACATTATGACAGAAGCATCTACATCAATACCACCAAGTGGATCAACATGAGCTTAAAATTTTTCATGATGAAAACCTAGAAAACAGGAGTCATGTGTAGAATTGAGCATCTGTACATGCCAAATCATGTGAAATCATCTCATCCCATCCTTAATAAATCAAACATTCCATCTATCTTATGCATAATAAATCCATTCATCTATGAACCATTTATCCAATCCATTTACATCCATTTACACCCATAGTCCAAATTATCTTGATCTTGGAAAAGATTGGTGCACACTTTACACTTATTTATGGTAAACATCTTGGCATGGCTCATTTTCATTTTTCCTATCCTACCTAGCATTATCTGAGCCATGAAGCATTATCTAGTGAAGCATTCCTCTATTCGAACACCTTATCTTATCACAAGATAATCCATGCATCCATCCATACACCTATCCAAGCATCCACCCATGGCATTCCATACATTGCTAGACATTGTGGGAAAATATTTACATCTTGCTTTGGGAATAAATCTTGACATATATCCTCCAAATTATGTGGAGATCTGAACATTGGCAAACATAAAATCAAATTGGTCAAAGCACATTTCGATGAGAAGATGTTCCTTATCAAGCTTTATCTTTCATCGAACATCAATCCAAACAATCAATATCATTTGCATCTAATTGGTACTTCAAAGTCACACCAAATCATTCAAAGCAATTTTATTACAAATCAAGCTTCAAAATCCTGATCAATCAAATCTAATCAATCCATCATCATCTTGGGATATCCTTCCCAATCTTTGTGCTGCTTAACACTATCCTTACATTGTTGTGTATCCTCAATAATGTTATCATCATCAATCAAATTCAATCAATCCCTCATCATCTTTGGATATCCATCCTAATCCTTGTGTTGCTTAACACTATCCTTGCATTGTTGTGTATCCTCAAAAATGTTATTGCTATCAATCCATCAATCAGATCAATCAACCCTAGCTTGGTTGTCAACAAGATCCCAAAATAGAGCACTGATATCATTACACAAATCCATATTCAAATTGCCAAAATCATGTGAAAAATCCAAA
>VDFB02047230.1:374559261-374618968 GCA_007258455.2 Sequoia sempervirens | reverse complement strand
GAGGGTTTACCACCAATAAGGAAGATCAGTCATCAGATTGACTTGATTCCTGGAGCCAGTTTGCCAAATAAGGCAGCTCATAGAATGACTCCAGCAGAAAATGAGGAGTTGAACAAACAAGTTCAAGAGTTGTTAAGAAAGGGTTTGATACGTGATAGTTTGAGTCCATGTGCAGTACCTGCAGTACTAGCACCAAAGAAGGATGGGGAGTGGAGGATGTGTACAGATTCCCGAGCCATAAACAAGATAACAATCAAGTACAGATTTCCCCTACCAAGGATGGATGACCTGATGGACTGTTTTAGTGGAGCTCAGTACTTCAAAAAGATTGATCTGAAGAGTGGATATCACCAAATCTAGATTCAAGAGGGAGATGAATGGAAGACTGCGTTCAAGACCAAAGAGGGCCTGTACGAGTGGTTATAATGCCTTTTGGGCTAACCAATGCACCAAGCACATTCATGCAGCTCATCAATAAGGTACTAAAAGAATTTTTGGGAATTTTTGTTATTTTGTATTTAGATGATATTTTGATTTTCAGTAAGATGTTGGATGAGCATCTAATGTATTTTCAGAGAGCCTTTGAAAAGTTAAGAGGAGAAACTATTGATTAATCTGAAGAAGTATAATTTTGTGAAGAGGGAGTTAGTGTACTTGGGGTTTGTTGTCTCAGCAGAAGGTCTCAAGATGGACCCAGAGAAGGTGAAGGCTATTCTGGAATGGCTTACCCTAAGAACTGCTACCGAGGTGAGATCTTTCTATGGTTTGGCTAGTTTTTATAGAAAGTTCATTAGAAACTTTAGTAGTATTTGTGGACCCCTGACTGAAACAATGAGAGGGGATAGAAAAGAATTCAAGTGGAGCACTGGAGTAGCAAAGAGTTTTGAACCGCTGGAAGGTGGTTAACAGAGCAACCCGCTCTAGCCCTCCCATTTCAACAACGGTTTTAGGTGGATTGTGATGCTATTGTGCCATTGGAGCAGTTGTTGAGCTAAGAAGGTGTAAGCCCATTGCCCATTTTAGTGAAAAATTTAAATGATGCCAAGAGAAAGTATTCCCAGATATGATCAAGAATTTTATGCAATAGTTCAAGCATTAAAGAAATGGAGACATTATTTATCAAGGAATTTATTCTATATAATCGACCATCAGCCTCTTGGCAAGCACCTAAATAGTCGAGAAAATTAAATCAGAGGCATATGAAATGGGTAGAGTTTTTTTTTTTTTTTACCTTTGTTTTGAAACATAGGAGTGGGAAGTCAAATAGGGTTGTAGATGCCTTAAGTAGGAGGCATACATTGATGACAAAGATGCAGATTGAAGTGGTTGGCTTCAATGAACTCTTAAGACACTGTACGCAGGAAGATCTTGATTTTGCAAGAGGCTTGGAAAGCTTGGAAGGAACCTCAAGCATGGATGACAAGGTGGTTGGATTTCATAATCCGTGATGGCATGTTATTTAAGGGAAGCCAATTGTGTATCCTGAGGAGTTCCATGAGGGAGAACCTGATAAAGGAGAAGCATAGTGGAGGAATGGCAGGACATTTTGGTCGGGATAAGACCATTTCCATTATCAGTGAGCATTATTATTGGCCTCAGTTGTCACAGGATGTGAACAAGTTTGTACAAAGCTTCAGGGTATGTCAGATGGCTAAAGGAGTGAGCCATAATACAGGCTTATATCAGCCCTTACCTATACCAGATAGGCCATGGGAGAATATAAGTATGGACTTTGTTCTTGGTTTGCCAAGTACACAACGAGGGAATGATTTAGTCTTTGTGGTGGTTGATAGGTTTTCAAAGAAGACACATTTGATTCCATGTTAGAAGACCCATGATGTGGTCCACATTGCTGACTTGTTCTTCAAAGAGGTGGTGAGGCTACATGGTCTGCAAAGAGTATTGTTTCAGATCATGACACCAGATTTGTGTGGTACTTTTGGAGGACCTTGTGGAAGAAGCTGAAGATAGAGTTGAAGTTTAGTTTTGCACACCATCCACAAACAAATGGGCAGATAGAGGTTGTTAACAAGAATCTAGGTAACCTCCTCAGATGTTTGGTAGGAGATAAACCCAAGGGATGGGACTTGATCTTACCCTAGGCAAAATTTTCTTACAACAATTCTATCAACAAAAGCACTGGTAGATCACCGTTCTAGATTGTGTATGGAGGTAGCCCTAGAATAGCTCCAGAATTGAGGAAGATGGACCAAGAGAAGAAAATAAATGTTGAAGCCGAAGATTTTGCAGAGCACATCAAGAATATACATGAGAAGGTATGAGAAGACATTAATAAGATGAATATGCAATATAAGGCTAAGGCAGATTAGAAAAGGATGAATAAGGAGTTTCAGATTGGCAATGAAGTAATGGTCCACTTGAGCAAAGAAAGGTTTCCTATGGGAAATTATAACAAATTGAATATGAAGAAATTCGGTCCCTATAAGATTTTGAAGAAGCATGATTCAGAGAATGCATATGAGGTAGAGTTGCCTGATGGAATCAACATTTCCCCTATGTTCAATATTTTAGATTTGACAAAGTATCATGAAGCTGCAACAGAGGAAGCACCAGCAATAGGGCAGTATGGCATTCCAGCACCTACTTCAGAAAGGGAGGAGATTGAAGCAATCTTCAATAGTCATGTGGGGAGTACTATAAATAGGCAGTATGAAGAATATCTAGTGAAATGGAGAGGAAGGCCTGTGGAAGATTCATCCTAGCTATCTAAGGTAGCAATTGACCGATTGGGTTTTCCTCAACCATCTGAGACATGATGGGTCACCTCTCAAATTACCCTGGGTGTCTGATGCAGGAGCATCCAGTGGTGTAAGGGCAATCTTGTATCACCCAAAAATAGTTAAATTTCAAGTTTCTCAGTTTTTAGATGTTTTTACATTTTTGGATACCCTTTTTGTCATAATGAAATTCCCAATTTACGATTTTTATTTTCTATTCATGGGTTGAAAGATATTGTAGTTTTAGTTTCCCAGATTTGCACCTGAAAATCTTCCAAGTTAGATTTGAGGCACTTAGAGTTCTCAGATCGGTCCCGGAACTTTCCAAAATTGGCATAGCAATTTTGAGCGTGTTATTGACTTCGAGACCTTTCCAATGGTTCAAATGGTTTGCAAATCAAAGTCTCGGATCAAAAGTTATGGCCCCAAAGTTGGCACTCTTTCTAGAAGATACAATTGCAAATGTTCTTTTGAAATTTGAATTTCAAGTTGTAATTTTTTGGCACCAAACCACCTAAACTCAAATTTGAATGTTGTTTTGGCTCCAAACCTAAGAGGAGCTCTATTTATGGGCGGGTTTCTAATTTTTGTGTAACTTTTTTGGGGACAAGCTCGCATATTGCTAAAAGGTGATTCTATAGCTTTCTATAACTTGCATGTGTTGTAGAACTTGGGGATTTGAGATCCTCTGCATGTAAGAAGCTCCATTTTTTGAATAATAAAATTATTCTCTTGTTTGTGGGTTATTTTCTAAGTCTTGGGCCGTTCCCTCATCAGTATCCCTCTCTCCTCTACCCTTAAACCCTTAACCCTTAAACCCTAAACCCTTGAACCATCTACCCTCTACCCTTAACCCTACCTCCCTCTATCTCTCTCCCACTCCCTCCCTCTCTCCCTCTCTCAACTCTCTCCATCCTACCCCCTCTCCCTCTCTTAGGTCTCTCTCTCACCCAATCCCTCTATCTACCATTAACCCTTAGGTCTATGTGTACACAAATCAGATATCCGATTCAAATCAGATACCCGATTTGAATCATATATCTAATTTATAGAACTAAAATTATACCATTACAAGTACTGTATTTTTTTTTTCAAATGAATCATATATTAGATCATAATGGATATCAGATTTGTGGGCCATAGAAAATCCCCATGTGGGTTGTTTTGTGCATTCTAACGGACCCTACATTCTGTTTGCAGGTGACACACATGCAGTTTCAGACAGGAACAAACAAAGATCAACTTTTTGGAGCATCTTCTATTGAAATTTGTCGTAAGCAATGATTTTTAGCATCTTTTATGAGGTATAGTGGGGAGAAGCAGTCATTGGAAGAAAAAAAATAAGAGAAAGCTTACAAAAGAATAAATTGAAGCATATAGACACAGAGATAGAGAAATTCATAGGAAGAGAAGACAAGGTATGTTAAATATTGGGGAACCTAACCCCTATGGTCTTTCAAGTGAAGAGGAAATTGAAGATGTTCAAGGTGAAAATGTTGGAATTGAATATGTTGAACATGATATTTAAATTAGGAATGGAATTATTGAAATTGATAATGAAAATGTTCAAGGTGAAAATGTTGGATTTGAAGATGTTGAACATGATATTGAAATTGGGAATGAAAATATTGTAATTGATAATGAAAATGTTCAAGGTGAAAATGTCAGATTTGAAGATGTTGAACATGATATTAAAATTGGGAATGAAATTATTCAAATTGATATTGAAAATGTTCAAGGTGAAAATGTTGGAAATGAAGATTTTGAACATAATATTGAAGCAAGTGTAAATTATGTTTCACCAAATTACATGAGAAATGAAGAACCTTGTATGGAAGAAAGACATATTCCAATTTCAAGACCTTCAAGAACCCCTAAATGGTTACTTGAATTTGATGAGAACATTACAAACAATTTTGAAGGAAAGAGGTCAACACAAACTGTTCGGTTGTGGGCTAGAATACTTTTGAACCAATATTTTAGTGATAAGACATTGACCGAGCAATGCCAACTTTTTGTACAATTGCTAAAGATGCAAAAGATGAGACCTTTGCTAGCCAAATTGAAGATTCATGTGAACAAGAAGACCGAAAAAAATTCTATTATTGTCAAAAATATTTTTAATGCTCTCAAGTATCTTTTAAAAAGTAACAAGGAAAAGGATAAGAGAGCTACTCGGAGTCATTACAACTGCCCTAGTAAGCCATAAATTGAAAAAGGCTCGCTTTATGAAAAAAACTTGTATTTATTTTGACATAAATCGTAAGACTTTGGGTAGAGCACTTGCAAGAAGAGAAAGAATAGATGATCCTCTTCAAAATGATACATGGGCTTTTGTCGGGAGGCTTCCACATGTTGATAAGAAGCTAACCGTTAATGTAAAGCAGGTAGTTCAACAATTTTGGCATGATAACTCTAGAGTATCACCCAATGCAAAAGATGTTTTAAAGTTAAGAATTGGAAATTGAGACTGTACACCACATCCTAAACATTTCTTGGAATCAATCCAAACAATGTTGTTCAAAATTTATGTTGAAACACATAAAGAATATGGAAATTTCGCAAAGGACTTTTGAGGGTTTGAAGCCATTTTATTGTGTGCCTCTTAAGATTCATAATACTTGTTGTTGCAAATACCATGTGGATTTTTCAATGTACCATTAGCTATTATGTTATATCCATTCTACTTTGCATACTAATGAAATGTTGCAGGAGTGTGGTGCAATGCATCTTCCGAAATCATCAAGGGACTTGCTAGATCTATTTTTATGTTCTAGAGATGATGGTTGCTTTTTGTATAGAAATGATTGTTTAAATGCAAAGTGCTCACAATGTGGTGGCTTGTCAAAGTTTGTTCAATGTTTTCATGAGAGTTCCGAACATGAATTTGGAAAGAAGCTTGTTGAGAAAAAGAGATATGAGATAGTCAAATATACTTTGCAAAGTGGAGGTGAAGGTTCTAGATGTGAGTTGGTTACAAAAGAATGTAGTGTTCTGATTTTATTTCAGATTTTAAGGACAATCTTTTCTACAAGTATGCAAGGCATAGTCATAGGTCTCAGTGGTTGGATCAACAATTTAGGATGTGTAAGGACTCTTTTCTGATTGGCACTATTATATCAATGGTTGATTTTGCAGAAAACTACACATTGCAACCACAAAATGAGGTACAATATCAGTATTACAATTCCATTCAGATTGTGATTTTTGTCCACATAAAATTAGACATGCACTTGGGATCAATGGGAGTCAAGTGAGTGGGTGGATACATGGGTACCACAGTATCTAGCTCCTTTATCTCAAACAATATCCATGACAAATGAAATAATGGAAAGTTCAGTTGATTATGCCCTTCTTTCAGATCTACTACAGCTAGGACATATTTTTATAGTTGTTGCACCGTAGGGGAATGAAGAGAAATTAGACTATTGGTTGGCTCAATGTGTGCAGGTAAAGCATAAGCTAACACAACTGATGGAAGATGATGATGGTTTTATGTATCCTATAGGTTCAGTTGTGGTTGTAGGAGCTTGGTTGCGAGCATACATGATTAGAAAGAATGGCATACCTACATTTGAAGACTACGAGAAACAAAAAACCATTCTCATGTATTCACACCTTGTTATAGCAACAAATGTTAAGTTGTTGAAGCATCATGCTAGACCAAAGATAAAACAACTATGGACACTTAGTAATGTTGATCATGAAGCAATATTGGATACTCTTAAGCAAAGAGATGACCATTCAGGCACACTTGAATAGTACTTTCAAGAATGGAAGGTAGGATCCTTATGTTCATTATCATTAAGTTCATTAGTGTTCTTTATTTAATACTGATATTTTATATACTATTGCAGTGCACACGTGTCTTTAATAGTGATATTTTGTATGCACTTTTGCGATATTTTTGGCAAGATTGATCATGGACCTGCTACAATAGCCATCTCTAATCCTTTTGAAGAGGTATGTGTCTTTTATAGTTTGCATCACCAACTCATCATCATTCAAGTTTTTTAGATTAATATAGATATGTTAGTCTAAGCATCTTTTCTATTGTGACAATATAGATTTCTCATTTTCCCACTTTTGCGATATTCCTGGCATGTTTGATCATGGACCTGCTACAACAATAGCCATCTCTAATCCTTTCAAAGAGGTATGCGTCTTTTATAGTTTGCATAACCAACTCGTCATCATTCAAGTTGTTTAGATTAATATAGATATGTTAGTCTAAGCATCTTTTCTATTGTGACAATATAGATTTCTCATTTGAAATTTTTTTCGATATTCCTAGCATGATTGATCATAGACCTTCTACAACAATAGCCAAATCTGATCCTTTCAAAGAGGCATGCGTCTTTTATAGTTTGCATCACCAAATCTTCATCATTCAGGTTGTTTAGATTAATATATATATATGTTAGTCTAAGCATCTATTCTATTGTGACAATATAGATTTCTTATTTTCCCACTTTTGCGATATTCCTAACGCGATTGATCATGGACCTATTGCAACAATAGCCAGCTCTGATCCTTTTGAAGAGGTATGCAACATATTACAACAATATAGATTGTTTATTCTAAGCGTCTTTTATAGTTTGCATTACCATCTCATCATATTTTGTGTCATTTAGAATAATATAGATTGGTTATTCTAAGCTACCTTGATGGTTTTAATAGGTGCTTGTCAGTCTAGAATGTGAACATACTACTATTGTTGAAGACTATGCCTTGAATGTCTCTAATAGGAAAATTTTGTAAAATTTGAATTCTCAAATTGGAAACAATGTAAAATGGTGATAATTGTGTATGGGCATAATCTATACCCAGTGATGTTTTTTGAAATATGGTTCAAATCTCTAGCATTGTATAAAGGGTATGTTTAAAATGTAAAGGGGTCTGTATTTTGGAAACTCATAGGTTTTGTAAAGGGGTCTATTTTTGTACTTAATTGAGCTACAACTAAAGGTTTTCTTCCTGGTTCTTTCTTGTCAGTATGCTCATTTGAACCAGGTTTTGTAATACTATCTAGTCCTTTCCCCCACTATCTTTTACTCTGTCTCTTACTCAAAGAGTAACGAGAGAGCTTAACCCATCTATGTTTTTTGAACACACATACATATACTAGCAATCACACGTGAAGATGTAATGGGCACATTGATAGGTGCAATGTGAAATTATGTATGCTACAATTGAAGTAATTGTAAGAAGTCCTATTATGGTGAAAGTTTTATTAGAGAATACATAATCATGTTTTCTTAAAGAAGTATTAATAGGTATTAATTTTGAAGTAAATTTAATCTATATGAAAAGCATTTGTAAATCAATGTGTGTAATTGTAACAGTAAAATTTGTGCATACCATGTCATTTCCCACACAATTTTGTATCTATTTTGAAGAAATGTCTTGATACATGTACGTAGTGACTCAACATCTAAATTCAAGCTCATCTCTCTAGCCTTTTATCAATTTGCATACTTAAATCACTATACAATTAGCCCTATCCTATTATTATTCACACACATCTATACATTTACATTATTTTCCCATTTATCACATTCACTAATGGGTATGCCCTCATTTATCCATTAGCCACCTAGAATTGATTGTTAGCCACTTAGATTTAACTATTAACCCATTCTAGGATACTTCTTCAATTGTAAGGGTAACCTCATGGTCACAAACCTATTCCCTTTCATTTTAAAATTCAAAATTCAAACTTTTGGCTAAGTGGTGTCATTCACCCACTTTGAATTGACTAAACACATTTTTGGCATAATTTGATGATATACGCTAGCATTAATAACATACAATATATTCATTATAATCATGAAAACATTCATTTATCTTATAGCATTGGAGAAATTAATAGTGAGACATTTTGATTCAATGCAATAAAAATGAGTAACAAATTTGAACATCTAGAGTGCTTGCCAGCTATTTTTAATCTTGTTTCACTTTTTGGGCATTGATCTAGGAGAACTTGCCTCCCCATGAGAAATCAACAACCCATATGATATTTATAAATACCACCAAGTCCCTAGATATTCAACAGTAGATCAAAGATAAACATTCATACCCTTATCAACCCTTAATTATCAAATACCCCTATCAACCCTTTATTATGTTAGGTTGATTGTGTTTGATTGCATTTACTTAATTATCCTAGGTTAACTTCATAAACAATTTATTTTTTCTTTATATTTTGTTGAGCCCAACCAATCCTACACTTGATTCAACCTTCTTTTTAGGGTTTTACATTATTAAGGTTTTCAAATCTATAGTTTTCTAGCTTTACATTCTATTTTCAAATTTGAACTTTCTTATATGTATCCTTGTACATTATTGATACATTTTTCTATTATGTTTTTCATTTTTTATGTTAAGATATAGTAAATTATATTCACTTTCAATTTGATGTGTAAATCCCTTATATTGTTAGAATGAGTACTTGAATGATCATGAGGTGTTGAGGGAAATATTTTTTTCATTAGTATTCTTTCGAATGCTTGGGATATTGTTGTAATGGCATTGAATAAAGAAGGTCATCAATGGGAGTCACACAATTGTTTCCATCAATGAAATTGACCATCTCTCACATGTAATGCTTGGGAGTTACATTGGGATAAGTGGATCATCTTTCCATAATGTTATGGGTTCCTACTTAGTTGATATGTTCATAGTGGAGGGCTAGCTTTGGGAATTTGTGCTCTCAATGAATACATTATCTATTCATGGATTATCTCTTGAGTGCTATCATAATTACACGTTGGGGTGGTTCGTGGTTTTAAACTATCAAGAATGGTTTTGGTGGCAATCAGTTTGGGGAAACCACTTACATGGTTTTATCTTCCCATTGCTTTGTAAATTGGAGGAATTATATGGAGGTTTCATGGGTTGTGCACGTGTATTTAAGGCCTACAAGGGCTCGAGACAGGTTTGGTTGAAGGATTTTTTTCTTTGAGTCAATAAATTTTCAATTGCTCAGTTTATATTTCACTGTTTTTCTTGTGTTTTATGCCTTTGCACAAGCCATTCAAGCATTTTTGTATAAAAAAAATATGTAGAAATGTTATTACATGTCTTGATATTATTTCAAGAGTGGAAGGTGTGGAGAACTGGGATTTTGAAATAAAATGAAGAGTTAAAGGTCTAAAAATGGTGGTTTTTTTCACTTGAAAATAGAGTTTTTACCCTAGGGTTTGTAAAAATCTCTGAGATACTAGAATTTTCTTTGTTTTCTAAGCATATTGGGCATAAATAAAGTTTTCTAAGGTGGTGGCAGAGTCTAAAAGGTTGTGGAAGTGCTACATCCAATAAACCCTCAAGAATTACACTAAAAACAAGGGTTTTTTGATTTGATGGTTACAAGTCCATACAAATGGAATCCAATTGTAGAATCTTTGTTTTCTTGGCAATTTATTTACTGCCCCAAGGTTTTAGGGGTCTATGTTGTGTTTGAAGGTATGTTTCTTTGCAATTTTGGGCTAATTGAGTAGCATGTTGAAGGGTGAATGTATAGGAAGTCAACGTTGGTCCAAAGGAGTCTATGTTGTTTCTCACATATGTTGTGTAACTTTGATATGTGTGTTTGAACCAATCCTGTATTCATCTGGTGTTTTGGAAGATTGTGGAGTAATTGGACAAAAACTAGTTTCTCACTATTACAAGGGTTTAAGGGGATTAAAGAGAGAAATGTGTATTTAATTGCTTGTCAAGTTTTAAGGGAGTTTTGAACTATCCAAAGAGGTTAGAATAATCTTGTTAGATGCCTCAAATAGGCAGGTTGCAAAGAATTTGTGATTGTTCCCTTGTGTATGCATCAATTTTTCACCTAATTTCACTTGGTCCAATATAGCTCGAAGGGATTCGTTGTATTTGGGTGCTAGAGAGGACCACCCGTACTGTAAACGTACCCTTTCAAATGTTTTGGAAAATTTTGTTTGGTCATACGAGTTCTGGAATGAAAGTTGCACCACTTTGCAACTTTACACTGCTTGCATCTACCAACTTTTCCCTCCACTGAAAAGTCATCACCACAGGAAAACACCTTCAAGATAGCAAAAACCAAGAGAGTTTTTGTAGATGGTCCTAACACGATCCCATAGCCTCAGATGGAGAGTCTGTAAGCATCATGGTCTCTAAGAAATAGCCCTTCAAAGATTGTTGTCTTTTAGCACTTTGGACTCTTAAGGAAAATCGTCGGTCCATTATAGCTCAGAGTGATTCGACGTATTTGAATGCAAGAGAGGACCATCCCTAGCATAAACGTACCCATCCAGATGTTTTGGAATATTCTATTTGGTCGTACGAGATGTGGAATGAAAGTTGCACCACTTTACAACATTACACTACTTGCATCTGGCAACTGAAAATGCCTTTGAGATAGCAAAAAATGAGAGAGGTTTTTGTAGACGGTCCAAACACAATCCCATAGCCTCAGATGAAGATTTTGTAAGCATCATGGTCTTCAATAAATAACCCTTCATAGATTGTTTCCTTTTAGCACTTTTGACTCTTAAGGGAAATCATTGGTCCAATGTAGCTTGAAGTGATTCGGCGTATTTGGGTGCAAGAGAGGACCATCCCTAGTGTAAATGTACCCATCCGGATGTGTAGGAGTAGTTTGTTTAGTCGTACGAGTTGCGGAATGAAAGTTGCACCACTTTGCAACTTTACACTGCTTGCATCTACCAACTTTTCCCTCCACTAAAAAGTCATCACCATAGGAAAACGCCTTCAAGATAGTAAAAACCAAGAGAGTTTTTGTAGATGGTCCCAACACAATCCCATAGCCTCAGATGGAGAGTCTGTAAGCATCACGGTCTCTGAGAAATAGCCCTTCAAAGATTGTTGTCTTTTAGCACTTTGGACTCTTAAGGGAAATCATCAGTCCATTATAGCTCAGAGTGATTCGACGTATTTGAATGTAAGAGAGGACCATACCTAGCATAAACATACCCATCTAGATGTTTTGGAATAGTCTGTTTGGTCGTACGAGATGTGGAATGAAAGTTTCACCACTTTACAACTTTACACTACTTCCATCTAGCAACTTTTCCCTCCCCTAAAAAGTCATTGGCACAGGAAAATACCTTTGGGATAGCAAAAAATGAGAGAGGTTTTTGTAGATAGTCCTAACACGATCCCATTACCTCAGATGAAGAGTCTGTAAGCATCACGGTCTTCGACAAATAGCCCTTCATAGATTGTTTCCTTTTAGTACTTTCGACTCTTAAGGGAAATTGTCGGTCCAATGTAGCTTGAAGTGATTTGGCGTATTTGGGTGCAAGAGAGAACCATCCCTAGCATAAACGTACCCATCTGGTGTGTTGGAATAGTTTGTTTGGTCGTACAAGTTGCGGAATGAAATTTGCACCACTTTGCAACTTTACACTGCTTGCATCTGGCAAATTTTCCCTTCACTAAAAGGTCATCACCACAAGAAAATGCCTTCAAGATAGAAAAAATCGAGCGATGTTTTTTTAGATGGTCCCAACAAGATCCCATAGCCTTAGACAAAGAGTCTATAAGCATAACAGTCTTTGAGAAACAACCCTTCAAAGGTTGTTGTCTTTTAGCACTTTGGACTCTTAAGGGAAATCACTGGTCCAATGTAGCTCCTAGTGATTCAACGTATTTGGGTGCAAGAGAGGACCATCCCTAGCGTAAACATACCCATCTGGAAATGTTGGAATAGTTCGTTTAGTCGTACGAGTTGCGGAATGAAAGTTGCACCACTTTGCAACTTTACACTACTTGCATCTGGCAACTTTTCCCAGCACTGAAAAGTCATCACCACAGGAAAACACCTTTGAGATAGCAAAAACTAAAAGATGTTGTAGATGGTTCCAACACAATCCCATAGCCTAAGACAAAGAGTCTGTAAGCATCACAGTCTTCTTGAAATATCCCTTCAAAGATTGTTTCCTTTTAGCACTTTGGACTATTAAGGGAAATCGTCGGTCCAATGTAGCTCAGAGTGATTCAGCTTATTTGGGTGCAAGAGAGGACCATCCCTACTGTAAACCTACCCATCTAGATGTGTTGGAATAGTATGTTTGGTTGTATGAGTTGTGGAATGAAAGTTGCACCACTTTGCAACTTTACATTGCTTGCATCTGGCAAGTTTTCCCTCCACTGAAAAGTCATCACCACAGAAAAATACCTTCGAGATAGCAAAAACTGAGAGAGGTTTTTGTGGATGGTCCCAACCTGATCCAATGGCCTTAGAAAGAGAGTCTGTAAGCATCATGGTCTTTGAGAAATAGACCTTCAAAGATTGCTTCCTTTTAGCACTTTGGACTCTTAAGTGAAAT
The DNA here is from genome assembly GCA_007258455.2 of Sequoia sempervirens. Taxonomy (NCBI): domain Eukaryota; kingdom Viridiplantae; phylum Streptophyta; class Pinopsida; order Cupressales; family Cupressaceae; genus Sequoia; species Sequoia sempervirens. The sequence goes on along the minus strand of VDFB02047230.1, from coordinate 374,605,911 downwards.
CACCAGTCCAATGTAGCTCGGAGTGATTCGGTATATTTGGGTGCAAGAGAGGACCATCCCTATTGTAAACATACCCATCCATATGTGTTGGAATAGTCTGTTTGGTCATATGAGTTGTGGAATGAAAGTTGCACCACTTTGCAACTTTACACTGCTTGCATCTGGCAAGTTTTCCCTCCATTGAAAAGTCATCACCATAGGAAAACACCTTCGAGATAGCAAAAACCGAGAAAGGTTTTTTGGGATGGTCCCAACCCAATCCCATAGCCTTAGAAAGAGATTCTTTAAGCATCATGGTCTCTGACGAATAGACCTTCAAAGATTGCTTCCTTTTAGCACTTTGGACTCTTAAGTGAAATCACCGGTCCAATGTAGCTCAGAGTGATTCGGCATATTTGGGTGCAAGAGAGGACCATCGCTAGCTTAAAATTACCAATCTGGACTTGTTGGAACAACCGTTTGGTCGTACGAGTTGCGGAATGAAAGTTGCACCACTTTGCAACTTTACACTACTTGCATTTGATAAGTTTTCCCTCCACTAAAAAGTCATCACCACAGGAAAACGCCTTCGAGATAGAAAAAACCGAGAGAGGTTTTTGTAGATGGTCACAATGAGATCCCATTGCCTTGGATAGAGAGTCTGTAAGAATCACCGTCTCTAAGAAATAGACCTTCAAAGATTGTTTCCTTTTTGCACTTTGGACTCTTAAGGGAAATCGTTGGTCCAATGTAGCTTAGAGTGATTCGGCGTATTTGGGTGCAAGAGAGGAACATCCCTAGCATAAACATACCCATCCAGATGTGTTGGAATATTCTATTTGGTCATATGAGTTGCGGAATGAAAGTTACACCACTTTGCAACTTTACACTACTTGCATCTGGCAACTTTTCCCTCCACTGAAAAGTCATCACCACAGGAAAACACCTACGAGATAGCGAAAACTGAGAGAGGTTTTTTTAGATGGTCTCAACATGATCCCATATCCTCAGACGGAGAGTCTATAAGCATCATGGTCTTTGAGAAATAGACCTTCAAAGATTGCTTCCTTTTAGCACTTTAGACTCTTGAGGGAAACTAGTGGACAACATAGTTAACTTCTTCACAAACTTGGTTTGAAGTAATTTCATTCTTTTTTGTGCATTTAAAATGGATTTTTAAGCCTTCCACCCTAAAAGTGTCCTCTAAATAACTTCAAACACCTAAACTACCTCATTCTTATTCATTTGTTTTGCAAACAAGCATTTTCATTCCAAGAGGCTGAGCTTTCATTTTTGCTTGTGGATTGAATGCGGACCATGACACAACTTTATTTTTTCAAAAATTGTTCAACATCATTGAACTAAGAATTTATAACACATCTGTTGAGAAAGAAAGGAGTACCACAAACTAAAACACATTACACTTTGGTTCTTAGTGACTTGATGTACTCTTCAACATCTCTCTTTTCTAAAAGTGACCTCTAAATCACTTCAAACACCTTAACTACCCTAAAAGCGACCCTAAAAGTGACTTGTAAATCACTTCAAACACCTTAACTACCTCATTCTTATTCATTTGTTTTGCAAACAATCATTTTCATTCAAAGAGGCTGAGCTTTCATTTTTTCTTTCAAAGAAAAATCTTCCTATGCCACTGTTACACTACATAGGTAAACCGGGTTTTGTATTGTGGACCTATATTAAGCTACCACTCTCAAGTACCAATGTAACAATGATAAAAAATAACTTTTGAGACTGCAAGAAGACATCTAATAAATCTTGAGTGTACTAAAATAATTCTTATGATTTTTGAAGAATGTTGATAACTCTACTCGATTCTCTTATTTTTTCAATATCATACAAATTGAACCCTGACATCAATAGACTTTGTATATCAAGCTACCACAATTCAAGTTTCAACGATGAATATTTATCATGCATGTTTTAAATGACATTCTAGTTTATAGTGGTCTTTTTTAATATGATGTTATGTGATATTCCAATCATAATTCATGCTTCTAGGCTGCACACACACACACACACACACACACACACACACACACACACACACACATATATATATATATATATATATATATATTATTTTTACATGTTTTCTCCATTGTTCGGCCCCTGCATTGCAAGTAAATGGCTGCATAGTGTGTGGAATGAGGGGTAGTAGGCATGAGACCCCTTTAGAGTTTGTTTGAGTGCTTTTTTTTCATTTTTTGTGAATTTTGTGCCAAGTTTCCTTAAATAAATGTGGTCTCATAGAATTCCATGACAAGCTAATACAATTGATAGCTGCTCCTAGTTATTAGTTATGTAATGTGAAGTAATTGCATAACTGCTTATGTTGAATTTGTAAAAACTATATTGTTATTGAATTTTTTTCATCTATCAACATCTAGTTGTTACTTATGCAATGCGAAGTAATGCTTTGAGTTTGAAAGATGTGCAATGCAATGTAATCAACAATGTGAATATAAACTACATAATATTTAACCATTCTTTTTATGTTATTGTACATTAATATTTAACCATTGCTCACTTGATTAAATTTTCAAAGAGTTTAATCATGCACATGAGGAGGAAATTAAATTTTGATTGTCAACTTCTATATATATCAAATTATCCAATAATCAAGTGTATGTCCATATACAAAAATGGCATCAATGCCAACTCAAAAAAAGTTTTACAATATGTGGCATATGCCATCTTGGTATCTATTAAAAATTTACATGCCAAAATCTCTATCTCATCATAAACTACTAGTGGATCATAAAAATGGACCCTCTTTGAAGCACTCATTGGCTCTGAAGGTAGCTGCACAAGAAAAATTCAAACCACATTTGAGATTAGTTATACCTTATAATTTAAAATTGAATAATTAACATAAAAACAATACACATTGAATTATAATTGAACTCTAAAATTGAAATCTTGATTACCTGAAATATACGTCTCTTCGAAGGGTCAGGAGTTCTAGAATATAACTCTCTCAAAGAACTAACCAAACCAACTTTTGTAATGTCAATCTATATATGTGAACAAAAATATGAAATTGATCCAAGTTAGCATAGATTTTTTAGTAATAAGAACATATTTACAAAGCACAAAATAAAATAAACACATACCTCTTTAGGCCGATCTTTTAAAGTATCTCCTTTAGGTGTTTCAACACCTCCTTGAGGTGTTTCAACACCTCCTTGAGGTGTTTCAACACCTCCTCCTTCAGGTGTTTGGATACCTACTCCTTCAGGTGTTGTGGCACTTATCAACAATGATGTATAGCTCACAACCTCCTATACATAAAAATGACAAGTACAAATGAAAGTACGAATCTATATCAATGTATGCATAATCAATAAAATATCTTATAAATCTTAATTCAATCAAATTTTATTTCAATTACCTTTCCCTTATCTAACATTGTGCGTCCATAGTCTAGAGAGCATCACACCTCACTTGCACTAGGTGTTTCCTACAAGTAGAGAATAAGATAAACATATAAGTTAGTATATAATTTCATTAATGACAATTCAAATGACAAGCAAGTATACAGTAAAAAAATGTAAATGAGTGAGTACAAAAATGCATACTGTGTGTGTCTCAAGGCCAAATGAAATGTCCCTAAGGGTGCTATTAGTCACCCGTGTGAGCTCCTCCTCAGTCATTAATTATTAAATAGACCATGTAAATAAATATTAGTACTTGATACTATCTCTTACTAATATTCATTTTTAAAAAAATGCAAGTTATGAATTTACACCTTAAATGTTACTTGTGTAACTACTCCAATGTCCACCTCTCTAGCAGGAGAGGACTCTATAGGGTGTGCTCCACTCCCCTGTGTGACATTTGCTATAATCTCCACATCCTAGATGTCATAATCAGAAGTGTCTAATGGCTGCTCAGGGGGCTGTACAATAGGACCCAAGCATATTTTTTTTCACATATTACAAATATGTGGCACACAAATATGTGGACCTGAGGAGGATGATGCAAGAACACTGGAATGGATCACCATATTGTGGCTGAGCTACTAAAGAAGCATGGGAAACAAAAAGACCACTCAAAGAGTGAATGACCTAGATAGTTTTTGTGGCTGCATCCTTCGTAATATCTAGATGTTGTATTGGAGGTGGTGGAGGAAGGGGAGGACATGGAACATGTGGGCACCTGACTACTCTAGCTGCCCCTAGCCTATCCTAGGGCATACCTCCACCAACACCCTGGAAGGGTTTAATGTCAAAGTAATTGACATGATGCCCTAACAAAAACTCAACATATAAATTTTTTGATAAAGTAAAAAGGTACATCAAGATTATTGGTGGCTAGTTTATCAAAAACCATACACCAACGATCCCAAAAGTTATCTACTATGCCCCTATGTGTGCACCATTTTATAGAAAGTTTTGGTTTGTTAACATTAACTGGAAAACCAGTGTTGGGGTTAATAAATAAAGAGGCTATTTGGGATTTTGTTATTTGGAGATCTTTCACATCATCATAAGACAATCCACATGCATAATATTGCCTCATGGTTTCTTGCCATGAATAAAAGGAATTATGTTGGGTGGAGAGGGTTTCTACATTTGTAATTATTCTTGTCAATGTGGTTGACATATGGGATAATCGAGGGATTTTCTTATAAAAATCACTAATTCCCCTCAATTGCTCCAATTTTTCATGAATTAAGTCTTCAATTGATGGCTGCAGAGGTGGCGGAGCATTTGGCATTTCTGCATTTTGATTCTCAGCTAGTGGATTTTCATTCTCAACTGGTGGAATTTGTGAATTCTCATTCTCAACTCGTGGAATTTGTGAATTCTCATTCTCAACTCGTGGAATTTGTGAATTCTCATTCTCAACTAGTGGAATTTGTGAATTCTCATTCTCAACAGCCATAATTCCTAATTAAAGTTAAAAAATAATTAATCTAATTAAAATTAGACAATATAAATGAAAATATTATAAAAATACCCTAGTTTTAAAAAAATAAATTAAAAACCCTACTTTTTAACAAAAAAAAAAAAAATTCTCTAATTTTTAATACAAATACATAAGAAACACTATTTTTAAATCAAAATACATTAAAAACATTCATTTTTCTATCAAAATCCATTGTAAACTCAATTGTTTCATAAAAATTCAATCAAAAACCCTATTTTGAAAAAAAATCGACAAAAAACATTCATTTTTTTTATTAAAATCTATTCTAAATTCAATTTTTTCATAAAAATTCAATAAAAAACCCTATTGTGAAAAAAAATCCACAAAAACCATTCATTCTTTTATCAAAATCCATTCTAAACTCAAAATTTTCATAAAAATTCAATCAAAAACCCTATTTTTTTAAAAAATCACAAAAACCATATGAAATTCAAATCTAAATCAAAATTGAATGAAATCAAATAAAAATAAAAAAACATACCTTTCCAAATCAGATTTTGGCCAAATTGGATATCCGTTACGTGAAGAAGTAATTCACTGTGCGCCCGCAAGTTCTTCACTATGAAATAACTTAAAAACAATGACTCACTTTTTTTATATATGCTTTTTGCAAATCGGATATCTAATTGTAAAACTAGGTTTGGTGTTTGGTATGGTGACACTCAAGCCTAAAAAAATTCAACACGTTCTTTTCACATTTTTCGGTTGATGAAAGACGTGTTTTTTTCCTCATTGCCATTTTTTGGCCCACCATGATCCTACACATACCCCTAAATAAATGTGGAGATTTTTAGGGTTTACTAGTTATCAATGAAGGTTTTTATCAACTTTATGAAATTTGAAGCATCTAATGTGGAATTAGTGAAAATTGAAAAGATTTAAAGTGATTTTCTAAGTTGATTTTAATCACATTTTTGCATCTAAAGAATCCATAACAAGTTGAAGAAGATTTGAAGGAAATTCAAAGAAAATTTGGTGTAAGCATTCAAACCCTAGTTAAGGTATGGGGTCCAACCACACCAATGCTCCAAGTCAAGGAGGGATGAGAGTGGAGGGCTGCCCTATCTTACCTCAAGCTAAGCAAGTATTTAGGTCAAGCATAGAGAATGAAGAGCACTCTTAAGTTCTTTTGTCACTCTATTGATCTGAATAATTGGATGAGACTAGACAAGTTGACTTCTAGAATTTGAACTACACCTTAGACAACTCTTTGTGTGAGGACAATAGCACAGGTCAAGGATGATAGCATGGTGCGCTAGCATCTCTCTAGGGCAGTGGTGTCCGTACGACTAGAAAGTGAAAAGTATAGTAGAAAATTCAAAGAAACCTACTAACAACATAGCAAATAAGATTTAATGAACTAAATAGAATAATGAAGTACAATAAATGATTATAAATATAATAAAGGAGATAGAGAAAATGAGGGTGACGAAGATCAACTTACTAGAAATTTGTCTTTCTAGCAAGCTCCATGCATATGTACACCTACACACAACCAAGAGAGGAAAATTATTGGGGTTGTATACAGGTTTGCCTTTGTCAAACACGTGCACTTCGGTGTTTCAACCACCACAGATAGCCAAGAAAGCCACGAGATAGAAAATGCAACAAATGAAATAAAGGAAATAAATATCAAACAATCACAACAATGTTATGCTATGTAAGTCAAGAAGCATTATCACCTTCTCAATTTTGGTGCCCTCAAGTATGTATAGGAGGATGCAAACTTGGTAAGGTCTACATTGATACAAAAATGAAGAAGCAATCCCTCGGGACACTAAGTCACAACTCCAATGGTGCCAAATTTGTAGCAAGATGGATGGAATTACTTAAGGAAAATGTTGTGAATTGCTAAGAGAATGAAATTAAATTCTCAAGAGATTATATAAGTATGAATGAATGTGAAATAGATTAATTTGAAGAAAAAAATGTGAGGGAAGGAGCCATTTTTGGGGTATTTGGTTGACACAGGGGAATTATGCTTCATTCCCAATGGAGAATGTAATGTCCCTATAGACTCCATAAGTAGTAATTTGTCAGCGATTGTAGCGCACTGTATAGACATCTGTGTCCCAGGCTTGTGTCCTTGACAAAAATTTTCCCAAAGACAAAAAAGAAAAGACCCAAGTGGATGCAAGACAAATGGGTGATGTGGAATTTTTCATTTTCCTTTCATTTTCTAATGTGGAGGGATGCAAAATGGGAATTTACACAAGGGATGCAATTTTTCTCCTATACATTTTCTCGGGCCACTTTAGCAAGCATGAATGTTAATGAATGTTTGGTAAAGTAGATTGAAGAATTTAGATATGTATACCTGACCTGTCGATGAAGAAAATAACAATTTGGTGAGCTTGAAAGCGTAGGGTTGGAAAATAACTCCATAGGTACTCTTTCTTAAAGAGGTTCAAACAAAGGACTTCGTAGCTCCTCGGAACTAAAGACTTGAAAAAAGTACACCAAAGGCCTATAGATCAGTGATGGACCAATCCTATAGGATGCAAGCACTTCATAGGTCCTCAGACCTACAAAGAAGGTGCCCCCCTAGGTACTCGCTCTTGAAGGAATCCTAATGTAAGGGGGAATCTGTAGAGTTAGACTAGAAAGAAGCTTCACAAGCACACTTGCAAAGAAACATGTTAATTCGTAGATAAAACGTGTTAGAAAACAAAAATCAGCCATGTGGGCGAGCAAGTAGATAATCACATAGAAAGTCAAAAAATTACAGGAAGAACTTTTAAAGGGGTCCATCGATAACCCTTCAAAATAAGAGGGGTCTACTCAAGGGATGTGTTATTTGAAAGTGTAAGCAATTTTTTTGTAAATCAATTCAACATCAACGAATCCTTTCAAAAGATGTTCACTTCATCAAGGATTTTGAAAGGAAGAAAATTCCCCCTCACGAGGGGAGGATCGAGGCCTCTCCCATAGGAAAAGTTACTCCCTCCTTGGAGGAAAGTTCTTAAAATTCTTTCTTTGTGAACCCATGATGAAGGAAACATGTTCTACTAGGGGTTCTTGGGGAGAATGTGATTTTTGAAAAAAAAATTTGAAGATATTTTCAAGAAAACATTCATTGGTCACCAAATGCATTTTTTGAAAATTGATGTTGATACATGATAGCCCTCACTTAGTATGGTGCATGTTGAACATAGAGGCACATGAAATTCTAAGGAGATAAAAGAAAGAATGAAAAATCAATGTTGTGGCTCATGGGACATAGTGAGATGTAACCGTGGTAATGTTTTTGTGTGCGTGCGATACAACACATAAGCACCACAACACCAAAAACCAAGCATCAAAGATAAGAGAGCAACAATGTAAAGAAAAACAATAACATCATGAACAAGGGACACAAGGGGGATCTAATATTCTAAGGTCAAAGTTGCTCATAAATATATATAGGTATAGTATTACTATATAAATGAACTTTCATCAACCCCCTACTATATCAGACCATATGAGGAATGTGCGAGAAGACAAAATAAAAATTAAAAATTGGGTCAACATGGAAGGGAAGCCTAAATACCCCTAACACTTTTCATCATCCCAAATTTTCAAAAATCAATACACATAATAGAGGAAGAATGATGTTGCAAATAGAGGAATTTTTATGAAACATAATCACTCTTATATCAAATCACCTACGAGGGTGACAAGGGTCATCGAGGAACACATAACACAAGCATGGGGGAACACAAACATACACACACTCTACACTCAAGATAAAGAAGAGGTGCCCCCCATAACACTCTTCAACCAAGAGGTCATCGACCTCCCAATCTAGATCAAATTAAAGAGAAATCATGCTTCAAATGAATGATCAATTGATGTCCTAGCTAGCTCCTCCTCGGTGTTCATTACGAATAAAATGAAAAAAATAGCCCACTACGTAGCATGAGTAGGAAATGATTCAAGTGTATCAATGATGGATGAGATCGCAATGGTAGGATAACAATGATAACCTCCTTGGTGAATGAAGGCATGAGAATGCTCATGAATGTTGAGCCCTTCAAAGATTCTATAAAGAAATTTACTAAGCATAAAGGTTGTGGGGCTAAGAATGGCCATCGTCATTACATGGAATACATATTTTAAGTATTTCATCTCGGGTGTACCATGTAAAAGTGATCAAATCTGAATCACAAAGCACTGTAAGTCGATATTCAAAATAATGCATATGATGATTGAGGGATATCGGTTGCTCTTAGGGGAAATAGTCATGCTACCTAAGAATTTCATGCAAAGTTTTGATCTTCAAATTGTGGAATTAAGCATTCATGGTGGTGGTTCTCGTGGGTTAATACATTTAACATGTAATTCTCCTATGTGGAACCCGCAATGGTTTTTGTCATCCATGCTTTTGAATGGCTTATTATAACGCAGGTGTTGTTATATCCAAGTCTGTTCATTTCTTCCTAGCTACAACAACTTTCCTATGACATCACCCCACATCCCATTGCCCACACATCAGTTGATCCTACGAGACATGAAAGTTAAGCCTTCTCCTGAATCTTGGAAAGGTGAATCAAGTTATTCTAAAGAATGCCACTTCATATTGTAGTTTTGGATCATATGAAAATGCAAGAGGCATAAGGGTGGGTTGTAAATGATGTAAGCTTACTCACTGATTAGAAACATATCACGAGCCCTAGGGACGTGTGTACTGGCCCTGCCTCTAATTACTTCGTACAAGTGTAATGTTGTTGCTAGATAGGATGAAGGTGAGCAGAAAGTCAAGGGGTTGGCTGCAGAGGGGAAGCCAAAAGATCTTTGTTAAGAATGATGAGAGCATCCAAAGAGTGTACGACAACTTAAATCTATAGTTGGTAGTGTAATCATAGTGGCTAAAAGAAAGATATTACAATTCTTGAAGTCGGAACACATGTGAGATATGGCCACCAATTAGGAAAGGAGTTGATATTTAAACAATGAACAGGGTGATGAAGCAAGGGAAATAATTAGTGAGCTTGTTACATTCAAAATAAAGCTCCTATGATGGTTTGATCTTTCAATTCTTTAGACCTATAATTTGTTAAAGTAATTAATTAACTTTACTCTCCTCTTAAGAATTCACTTTATGCACATATATTAGTCATTTAATAATTAATATTAATTATTAAATGCAATCACCTTTAGGTTTTGATCTCCTTTTATAAGGATTGATCTCTTGTATTCTTTTTTCTTGATTCATTCATTTTTCTAATAATACATTTTGCACATTGTCAAAGCCAAACCCTTGTTTTGTTCTCTCTCTTTCTCTGTGACAAGTTTCTTGTATGCAGGTGTTCATTGGGTTCTGTGGATTTGTATTTCTCAAATCCTACATGGTATCAGAGCCTTGATTTTCAGCCCCTTCTAAGATTTTTGAGAAAATCATTGCAGAGTTCATTCGAGGTCCCTCAAGGGTTTTTCTCCTTTAGCATATTTATGCAGTATTTTGGATCAAATTGAGTTTTTCCATTCGATTCATAGCATTGGAAAAGATTGAGCCATGGTTGAAATCCGATCTGGGTATCTTTCAATTTTTTGATTTCTTTCACGGATCTGAAGAAAACAGCTGCACAAAAATTGTCACGCGTCATTTTTTTATCCTGGCTAAAGAAATCAAATTTGAAGAATTTTCATCATGGAGGCAGATGTGTACCTTGGCTTGTGCATGCACTCATTTTTTTTGTTTTCATGCACTAGGTTTAAATTTTCTCTATAGTTTATGCATGTTTTGCATGCTCTCCTTTTACAATCATTGGGTTATTGTAATAAATGAACTAATATAAAGTTCCATCAGGGGGGTTTCTTTGCATAATAATTTGATTAGAGTGTGCATGCACTTTGATCTCATCTTGTTTTAATGACAACTCACATGGGTTATATCTAGTTTCTTGTTGTTTCTTTTGGCATCTTTCTTGCTTAGCTGGACACATCTTTGGTTCGCATCAATTCACACTTCAGATTGGGAGTTTATGTTTATTGATATGCATTGGTTCAGATCCTTTTTAGTTTGAGGGCCATGTTTTTATGGTTAATGTTCTAGAATTTTGATGGTACTCATCCTATGGGGTAGTTTTAGTTTCAATTTGGCATTGGCATCAAGAGAAAAAACTTCCAGATTTTGTCATCATTGTGGGTTCATTTTCGTCTACTATTCCTTACAGATTCTAGGGTTGTTCTAGTATGTGAGTTTCCAGTGTTCCTTGGCATCGGGTCTGTTGTTGCATTATTATGATTCCATTTTAGTTTCTTGTAGACATAAGTATCTTTCCTTGCTTGTTGTATTTGGAGTTCCAGTGTTGCTTCACCAGAGTTTTTCCAGTGATTCTTTGCAGCAATTCATCTCTTTGAAGGGGGGTTTTCCTCTTTCTCTTTGCATTTGTAAATGGGTACCTGATCAGGCATTTATTGTTGGGACCCATCTCATATCATTTGCATAATAATTTGCTTCTCCCTAAGTTGCACTTATGGGGGGGTGTTGGTGTAATTATTTTATTACACCTTGCATAGCTTTACTTAGGCATTATTTTAATTCCTAGGTTTATTATTATCATCCTTATCTTATTGAGCTAGCTTTTTGCTCAAACTAAGATTAGGGTTTTGCATGCTTGTTTTTATAAGCAAGACTCTTCTCTTGTATTATTGTACTTCGAATATATCATTTTGCATGTTTTTATGAAAACTCTCTGGCTTTTCTATTTTTTTCTTCTGTGGAAGGTTATTTCTTGGTTTGCATTTAAGATCTTGGTTTCTAATTGAAAGCCAAAAAAAATAGAAAACAGTATATGTTTTAGTTTCAGTTTGGCAATGGCTTCAAGAGACACAACTTCCAAATTTGTCATCATTGTGGGTCCATTCATCCTTTCATCTACTGTTGCTTATAGATTCCATGGTTGATCCAGTATGTGAGTTTCTAGTGTTCCTTGGCATCGGGTTTGCTATTGCATTTGTGATTCGATTGGTATTTTGCAAACAAAACTATCTTTCCTGCCTGCCAGATTTGGGGTTCTAGTGTTGCTTCATCAAAGTTCTTCCAGTGCTTCTTCGCAGCAGTTCATCTCTCTAAGGGGGGGTTTTTCCCACTGGGTTTTCTCTCTCTTTGCATTTGTACATGAGTACTTGATCAGGCCTTGTTTCTAGGACTCATCTTTGCATAATAATATTGCTTCTCCCTAACTTGCACTTATGGGGGGGTGTTTGTGTAATTAATTATTAATTACACTTTACATAACTTTACTTAGGCATTATTTTAATTCTTAGGTTTATTATTATCATCCTTATCTTATTGAGCTAGCTTTGTGTTCAAGCTAAGATTAGGGTTTTTCATGCTTGCTTTAATAAGCAAGCCTCTTCTCTTGTATTATTCTACTTTGAATATATCATTTTGCATGTTTTTATGCAAACTCTCTGCTTTTTTGTTTTTCTCTTCTGTGGAAGGATTATTCATCCAAGAGAAACTAATACTTTTGCAATCATTGTTGGTTTGTTTTTTTTGCATTATCTCCTTATGCAATCATTGGGTATTGTAATAATGAATTGATATAAAGTTCCATTAAGGGGGGTTCTTGCAATGATCTTTCATGTTGGTGACAACTCACATGAGTTTGTATGGTTTCTTGTTGTCTCCTTCTAGCTTCTTTCTTGCTTAGCTAGACACATTGTTGGTTTGCTTTGGTTCACACTTCACATTGGGATTTTATAGTTCTTGATCCGCATTGGTTCAAATCTTTCTCATTTGAAGGCCATGTTTTATGGTTAATGTTCCAAAATATTGATTGTACTAATAAAATCAATAGCTTTCCTTCAACATCTGAGCTCAAAGTGCGAACTAAAACAGCTGCACAAAAACCGTAGTCTCTTCTATTAAGGATTGATATATGAATCGACTTTCCAACACAACAAGAATGATGAAAAATAGATGAACCATAACCTTGAACGAACTCTACAATGATTATTCTCGTGTATCCATGTTAGATCTTGGTTTCTAACATGGTATCGGGGCCTTGATTTGCATCCTGTTCTCATATTTTTGAGAAAATCATTGCAAAGTTTGTTCAAGGTCCCTCAAGGGTTTTTCTCCTTGAGCATATTTATGCAGCATTTTGGATCAAATCAAATTTTTCCATTCGATTCAGAGCATTGGTAAAGATTGAGGTTTGATAAAAGCCATTTTTTATTGGAGCCATTTTTAGTTTTGCTTCATAAATCTAGCTTCCACTCATTTTTAGGAAAAACAATTTTTGGGTTTTGTAGCCAGGGTCGAATTTCGATCTGGGATCTTTTCATTTTTTGATTTATTTCATGGATCTGAAGAAAATAGCTACACAAAAATTGTCATGCATTTTGCCTTTGTGCAGGGATTTTTCCTACAAAAATCTAAGCTCCTTTTACAACATTTCTAGGATTGATCTCTTTGAAGGGGGGGTTTTCCTCTTTCATCACTTATGAAAGAAGTATAGGAGGTGGATTACATGATACCCCCCATAGACAACTTCTATCATATAAGTACATATACAATGGTCTCCATAAGAGAGATATAAAGATACAAGAAGGCCCCCCCACAATGAAAAAAATCCTATCGCAATGGTGGATGCCTGATGTAGAATCCATAAAGAGATCCTGAAGCGGAAAATAATATTCTCTCCATTCCTAGAGGATCCCACTATAGATTGTCTCATCCCTCTCGCAGATATAGATTTCATACCCTATGATAACCATACTCTAGAGGAGCTTGAGTATCTCACAGGGCTTGCATGTGACGATGATTTAGAGACTTGTATTCATGTTCCCACTCTTGAGATTGAGACTACATCAGCATCTCCCGTTGTTCCTGATTAGTTTGACATCACCTCATCTTTGGCCCCTATTGATTCAGAGCAGTAGGACATTATACATCTTTTAGACATAGCTACTTGGGATTCATATCTTGCAGGCATATCATCCTTGTTTGTAGAGTCCTATATTGCAAATCTAGAGGCTTACTTTGAGGACATTCATCTCCTCTACCTTGACAGTCAAGTTATCACTGTATGCCCACCATTATCCATGTATTCAGAGGTTGCAACAAAAAAGAAAGAGATTTGCAAGAAGATGTGCAAACATTATTGTTCAAGAGTTCTATAATTACATGATAAAGATTTGTTTTATAAAAGCAAAGATGGAAACCCTAATCTTATCTTGAGCAAAAATATAGCTCAAAAGATAAAGATAAGAACCTAAAACTTAGGAATTAAATATGCCTAAGTAAACTTATGCAAAGTGTAATTAATAATTAATTACACCAACACCCCCCCATAAGTGCAACTTAGGGAGAAGCAAAAATATTATGCAAAGATGAGTCCTGACAACAAGGCCTGATCAGGTACTCATGTACAAATGCAATGAATGAGGTAGAGAAGGAAAACCCAGTGGGACAAAACCCCCCTACAATGAGATGACTGCTACAAAGAAGCACTGGAAGAATATTGTGGAGTAACACTGGAACCTGATTCTAGCAAGCAAGGAAAGATACTTCTATTTACTGCTGAAACCAAATGAGAGTCATTGATTGACTCAAGGAATCATGATAAAGCAACAACAGACCCGATGACATGGAACACTGGAAAACTCACAAACTGGAACAACCCTGGAATCTACGAAGCAATAGGAGATGAGATGATGACATAATTTGGAAGTTGTGTATCTCGATGCCAATGCCAAATTGTTACTGAAACTCTTCCATGGGAAGGAGTACCATGAAGACTCTGGAACATTAACCATAAAAACATGGCCCTCAAACTGAGATGGATCCAATCTGGATCATTAACCATTATAAAGTGTGAACTGGATGTGAATCTCATATGTGTCAAGCAAAAGCAAAAATGTGGCCAAAATAAAAAAGGAGACTAGATAACCCATGCGAGTTGCTAAAAAATAAGATGAAATATGGAGATCAAAGTGAAAACTACACTCTAATCAAATTATTATGCAAAAAACTCCCCTAAATGGAACTTTATCTTAGTTCATTTATTACAATAACCCAACAATAGTAAAAGGAGATCATACTAAACATGCATAAACAAAAAAATATAAATAGACCTCAGATCTATGTAGAGAACTGAATCAGTTTTCCAATCCAACAAGAATTATGAAAAACGGATCACCAAGTCAAAAGATATGCCCTCCGAAGTGAAATATGAACATTTGACTTCAGCTGGAAAAAAATCCATCAAAAAACAAAATTTTTGGAAAGAAACTGTACCAACAGAAAATTGGGCTTGCCAGCTTTCTGGTGATATCTCATTTCAAAAAATCTTCCTCCGGGATCAAAAGTTATGATGAAATGAAAAAAAGGGCTATCTGTGGGCAAATCAAAGTACAAGAAGGCTAAATGGGCGCTGGTGGCTGGTCCTGCATGTGACTGTAGTCTCCAAAAAAGCAAAAAGACAACCCACCACCAAGCGGATGGCAGGTGGACTGAGCAGAGGTGGCGCCACTAGCTAGGGAGCCCCCCTGAGGGGGCGATATGACCAGGGGCTAATGAAACAGGGGCAGACGTGGATACCGGTGAGGATGATACCAACGATCGGTGGGAGATCAATGACCAGTGGAGCAATGTCGGTGGCAAAACAAATTGGCAGTATGAGGAGGCTGTTGGCGGGAGGAATTTTAGGGAGCCCGTGAAAACCGGCGGTGGCCCGGGGTCGGTCAAAGATGACATCTCTGCAATGGTACAGTCACCTGGTACGATGGTACTAAGAGACTTAAATGTCTGCAAAATTTTTTTAAAAAGAAACCCTCGAAAAAATATTCCACTGAATTAAATTGAATATTCCCAAATTTTTTTTTAATAAAGCCCATTTTTTTATATAGTCATGCGGATTTTTTTTGAAATTTTTATTCTGCAAAATAAAGATCGTACCCTGTACCTGGTGGGCCATACAGCCTGCTTGGTAATTTTTTTTTGCCTCATGAACAGTTGACGCTAAAATAGGGTGTATTATATGTTATTTTTCATCTCTTGGACACTTTGGATCTGATGGCGAGGTTCGATCTACCTAAAAACACACCAGAAGCTTTGCAACTCCCAAATCTAGCAAATCCTCAAACCCTCATAACTCTGGCATAAAATGTCAGCTTCAGGAAAAATAAAAGTTGATCTTGACTTTTTCAATAGCCTTGGACTCGAAAATAAGCTCAGATTTCCTCCAATGTGAGCTGAAAGTGACCATGCAAGAGCACCCAAATAGAGAGACAAACTTGAGGTATGAAAAACCTCAAGGAATCTCGAACAAACTATACAAATATTTTCTCAAAAATCTGATCTTGGTTTCTAACATGAGAGCCTTGATTTGTAGCCCCTTAAAAGAGATGAAAATATACCCAAAGTTTTTTAGACTATTGGTACTTGTAAAGATGAGTGCTGGTAACAAGGCCTGAGCCAACAAGAGAAAAACCAATAAACAAGAGATCAATCCTTATAAAACTAGTACTTTATAGTGGTATACGAATCAACTTTCCAACGCAACTATAAAACCTTAGGGTTGTTGATTGCTTCATTTCAGTAGTATTAATTATATTGATACTACCATGAGGACTATAGAAAACTCCCATAATTCCAACCCTATGAGTCTCAAAATGATGAATCAAGGCATGGGTAGCTCGCTGTCCTAAACCAATAAGGAAAGTAAACTATCAAAGTTTACATCACAACCCTCCAAAGTGGCTGGACAACACACTAGAGCCATTTCCATCTAAAAATTGCCGCTTCTTTGACCGGTAGTGCTGATCCAACTCTCCTGAATGAGGGAGAATCTCTGTGTAAGGTGGCTGGATGACCTCCAATCAGCAAGCTTGAGTCTCTAAATCTGATTTTTCCTTAGCCAAGGATCACTCTCAAGAGCCACCAACCTTTCATCTCTCCAATCCAAACTCAAAATTTCTCTCCAATCCATTTGTTCATGAACAAATGGGGCCATCAAGTGGTTGGTGAAGAGAAGGACAACACCGAAAGGTCTGAAAATTTGATCACTAACCCACCAAAAATTCCTCTTTCCACAAGCCATAAACTCCATCCACCCAAGTTGAGAATCCCAAGCATGGATACCCAACTAAAAGTGATTTTCAAGACATTGAAAAGGGAATTCAACACAACCACAAGTGCTGGTCGAAACCAAGTGCATACACATAAAATAGGCATTCCCTCTGATGAACCTCTGAAACCAATCCATGAAAGCTTTAGTAACACTGGAGCATGAAACATAAGATGACTTCAAATTCAACTCCCAGAATAGACTAGCATCACTCAACCTAAGGAATGGATTGAGAAGAGTGCAAACACCATGTTTTGGTTCTTCTTCCATCACAAAAAGAGGATTATCTTAAGTTTCCTCAACACCCACTTCAAAGAGAGGATTGTTAAAAACTTGAAAGTCATCCCTTTCATTTTGCTGCTCCAAATCAGCACATGCAACTTATGATTTTCTTGAGACACTTTCAAGATCATACTCTTCTCGAAGACTATCAAGCTCAACAACCACTTGCTTGATTTCTTCAGGCCTTTGTGCATTCTCTTGCTCTTTGGAAAGTTTGAAATCAGCGAACTGATCTTCTACCTCTATTAATGCTACTTGAGTTTCTTCTAACATAGCCTTTGTTGATTCAAGCTCATGAGTAAGCTCATTAGCCTTTCTCTCCTTTCCTTGGAAAGAACTAAAGGTCTTCTTTGCAAATTCAATGGCATGATCCCGATTTTCAATCAAGTGTATATAGTCTGATTTCAATGTCTCCAAAAAGTCTTTGATTAGTTGCAAATTAGGGAAAAACACCTTCATACTTAACTCCTCTTCATCTCTCGTCAGACTAAACCTTCCAACAGAGATCTTCAACCAAATTGTGTGTGCGATCAAATAGGGATAAAGCTTGCACTTCCCTTTCAAAAGAAACCTTGCATCGATCTTTCCACTCATGAACGTGCAAAGATGGTGAACTGCTGATAGGCTACAACTGAAAATCAGAACTTCGTTTCTTTCCTTTGTTTCCCTCAAAGCTGCTCCAACATTCTTGTCTTTCACCACCAACTTGTTGAGAATGTTCATTGTCATAAAAAAACATCATACTCCACAAATTCTTCAACCCATTGCTTGCAGTCAGCTTCATGCATTGAAAAATCATATTTGTGTTTAGTAACACCTTTAAACTCTCCATCTTCAAGAGCCATATGGCCCACTAGCTATGTTTCCACCTCACTGTCACTTTGATCAAACTTGAAGGCAGCCCCAAACTTAAGCATGTTGTCACCATTGTTTGCTGATATAGATTCCTCATCAAATTCCATTTCATAATCTGGATCAAAGGGAAATTCATCCCACAATGGTTCCTTGTCTTCACTAGGTTACTCCACACCTGGATCCCCAATGGTAAGAGACCAATTGTTTTGATCAAAAGGAAAGAGCTCTTTGTGCTTCTTTTGGAGTATACACTCTTTGAATAAGTCAACTCCCAAATCACTTAAACTTATATAATCAAAAATATTTCTCTCCAATGGCTCAGTTTGCTGCTCAAACCCAATGTCACCACCATAATGAATTGAAGAATCTTCAATGCTTGTTGTTTTGAAAACTTCACTATCATTATCTTCATCATGAGGGAGTATGTCATTGATTTCTTCATGTGGGACTTCTTGAGAAGTTGGGGCAGCAACATGAAGACAATCCTTCTTTACCAAATCTTCCATATGATCTTGTTTGGACTCTTTGGAATTATCTCCATCATCATGACCACAATCTTTCCTGCATCTTGCTCTAACTTCTCCAAAAGTGGCTTCAATTTCTCCACATTGATTAAATAATTCCTTGATCAACATAGAAGCAATAGGAGAATCCTTTTCTTCACATTCATATGTGTCCAAGAGGAGAGATTGGACACTTGGTGGAATTTTATTTGACTCTTTAATGGTGAGAACAAGATTTTTCTTCACAACTGCAATAACATCCTCTTCTTGTTCGCTCCAAGTGGATATGAAGAGGTAATGGAACAAGTGATAAATCTGATCATTCATTCCCAAGTCTAATAGCAAGTTACTTATCCTAAGATCTAAAAATGTCTTTAAGATAGCAACCTTTCTGGAAAATAGGCTACTTCCAGTTTCATCAAGATCTTGAATACTTTCTACAATTCTATGAAGAATCTGCTTCATAGTTTCATCATCATAAGGCATCAAGGGAATGAAAATTCTCATCATCTCCATGAAGCAAGAAGAAATCAGAAGCTTGGTTTCTTCATTTGGATGTCCCAGCCAATAGAGTTGATTTAAAAGGTGAACTTCAGGTGCCAATGCCAACTACATCCATTCAGAAGGTGATTGTGTCACCTGTCTTAAGCATTGCTCCTACAATTGAAGATTATTCTCTTCATCTTCCCTTGACTAAAGTTATTTTTGGTAGCAGTTCAATAGTTCGTATACCACTAAAAATATTTGGTTCAGGCATGGAGGATGATTTTCATCAATCCTTATTAAACTAGTTATTGTGATTATTAATCATTAGTAGTCTCTTCTCTCTTTGTAATTAATAATTAATTACACTTTGCATAATTAATTACACAAACGGAATCACTTTGCTTCTAGTGATTCTTTGCAATTTTTAGTTTCTCTGATACATTAATGGACACATCTTTGGTTTGCATTATTATGATTTTCTTTCAGTTTCTTGTAGACAGAAGTATCTTTCCTTGCTTTGTTTAAGTACAATAATACACCACTTTTTCAGTTGCAGGTGCTTTCTTGTGCACTTTCAGATGTTGTTTCTTCTCCTTCATGCACTACAGGGTGTTACACAACATTTTAGTGGATCTATCAGGCTCTCCCAATTAACATTATGGGGGGTATTATATTGTTCGTGCTAATACTTCCTTGGTTTCGCCTTGGAAGGAATCTTCCATTCTCAGTTGATCATTATTTTTTAGACTATTGGTACTTGTTCCATCTGTATCTTCGTTCCAGGTGTTTTCCTTTTTTTTCCATCCAATTTAAGTAGTGTCATTTGGGGTACTCATGTAGACTGTTGTCTTCTTGATCCTAATCATCCTATCTTTAGAGGAGGTTCTTCAACACCATAGTAGTCAAGTCTTGATAGTTGTTTGCAGCTTCTTCTTGCTTCAGTGATGTTCTTCATATCTTTCATCTCTTTTTGGAGTAGATTTTTTCCCTTTACTTAAACACAATACAAAAAGAGATGAAAGACATGAAGAACATCACTTAAGCAGGAAGAAGCTGCAAACAACTGTCAAGACTTGACTGCTATGGTGTTGAAGAACCTCCTCTGAAGATAGGATGATCAGGATCAAGAAGACAACAATTTGCATGAGTGCCCCAAATGACACTACTCGAATCAGATGGAAAACAAAGGCAAACACCTGGAATGAAGATACAATTGGAACAAGTCCCAATAGTCTAAAAAACACTGATCAACTGAGAATGGAAGATTCCTTCCAAGGCGAAACCAAGGAAATATTAGCACGAACAATATAATACCCACCATAATGTTAACTGGGATCGAGCCTGACAGATCCACTGAAATGTTGTGTAACACCTTATAGTGGATGAAGGAGAAGAAACAACATCTAAAAGTGCACAAGAAAGCACCTGCAACTGAAAAAGTGTTGTGCAAAACAAAGCACACATGCATGAGGCCAGAAAACAATAATGCCCGGTTTAAGTTGTGTTTAAGTAAAGAGATTTGTCTCAAACATATACTGCTTTCTATTGTTTTTTGGATTTTAGTTAGAAACCAAGATATGAAATGCAAACCAGGAAATAACCTTCAACAAAAGAGAATAACAGAAAAGCTAGAGAGTTTGCATAAAAACATGCAAAATGATATATTCGAAGTACAATAATACAAGAGAAACTAAAACTTGAATTTAGGTACCTGATCAGGCCTAGTTGCTTTGTTTAAGTACAATAATACAAGAGAAACTAATACTTTTTCATCAACCCTACTCCAGTAAAACTGAAGCAAACCAACAATGTGTCCATCTAAGCAAGAAAGAAGCTAGAAGGACACAACAATAAACCAGACAAACTCATGTGAGTTGTCACCAACATGAAAGATGGATGCAAGAGCTCCCCTTAATGGAACTTTATATTAGTTCATTATTACAATACCCAATGATTGCATAAGGAGATAATGCAAAAAAATCCAGAGAGACACAACTACTAAAACATAATGATGACAAATCTGGAAGCTGTGTCTCTCTGAAACAATAAGTGAAAGCCAGAAAACAATAGAAATTAGTATATGTTTGAGGCCAATCCCAAGTACAAACTGAAAGCCAGAAAATAATAGAAAGCAATATATGTTTGAGACAAATCTCTATGTACCTAAAGAATTGTCTGATGAAATAAACTACAGATCTGGAAAGAGCACATAACCACCTTTTCGACGCCTATTCACTTTCAAAAAATGGAGCAAAATTCAGCAAGTTATGCCCTTCAAAGTGCAAAAAGATAACCTCTTCGACCTTCTATTCCACCATGGATGCCTTTGGTGCTCGCCATGTCATGCCTACCTTTGAAGTGTTTTGTGATCGTTTGACTCGTGAGCAAGCCAAGCTCAAGCAGATGGATTCACTTTCAAGTTCACAGAACCAAGCATTGGTAGCCCAGCCCTCCAAGGGAAAACATAAGTAGAAACCAAAGCCCAAGAAAGATTTAGGGGCTAGCGAGCATCCCTCCAAGCCACTACCTAAGTATGATTCAAACCCACAGCCCAAACAGAACAAATCTTCAAAGTCTAGTGAGTCTTCCTCCAAGACTAAGAAGAAATCTAGAGATCCTTGTAGTTTTTGTGGCAAGGAAGGACATCCAATTTCTAGGTGTTGGGAACATTTAGAGGCTTTAGAGGAAGCCATTCAACAACATAATATCACTGCACCTCAGTCTCCTTCACAACCCACAAGGAAAGGTCATGCTCTTTTTGCTCGAGCATTGTCCTCAAAATCCACTTGGATTCTAGATTCTGGTGCTTCTCACCATATGACACACACAAAGGATTTGGTCACCACTCTTGCCCCCACAGGCACTAGACATATTGTAGTTGGTGACTCAACACAACTTTCATTTTAGGGTTCAGGTACTGTTTCATTGGATGGTGGTTGTCTTTAGGATGTGCTTCTGGTTCCTAACATTTCGACAAACCTTTTATCTATTTATCAGATTTTCCACTCTGGCTCTGGTAAGACAGTTGAGTTCTCACCACATGATGTGGTTATTCGAGACCTTCATGATCCTGACTTGGTTATGGCTACTAGGAGTATGGATTTTGCATCACGCTTATATATATTTGACGGCTTTGAGAGTTTAGAAACTGTTGGTTCCTCTCTTATAGCACATGCAGATTTAGTGAGTAGGCTTTGTCATGAGCATTTTGGCCATGTCAATTACAAATATCTCCAGCAGATGAGTACTCAGGCACTTGTGATTGGGCTCCCACATATTTCTTGTACTGATGGTGTATGTCGAGGTTGTGCCCTTGGAAAACATCATCAAGATCCTTTTCCTAAGGGTCGAGCCACTTGTGCTAAGGCACCCCTAGAGTTGGTACACAATGATCTTATGTCCTTTCCGACTCCTTCCTTTTCAGGGGCCCACTATGTGCTCACTTTTATTGATGACTTCTCTAGACGTACATGGGTGTACTTTATTAAGTACAAGTCTGATGTCTTTGACTCATTCAAGAATTTTAAGAAATTTTTGGAGAAGCAATCTGGACTTTCTATTAGGAGGTACACATAGATAATGGGCGGGAGTATGTTAATCAGACTTTCAGAGATTTTTACATTGAGCATGGTTTACAGCATTAGTTTACAGTCCCTTACACCCCTCAGCAGAATGGTGATGGCCAATTGTATGATATAGTCTCGAGCTATGAGTTCTTCATTTTGGGCTCAGGCAGTCAATTGTGCCAATTACATTTAGAATCAGATGCCTCATAAGGCATTGTGACATATAACTCTTGAGGAGGCTTGGACCCATGTCAAGCCTGATGTTTCTACATTTCGAGTTTTTGGTAGTGAGGCTTGTGCATTTATTCCTGATGCTGAGCGGAAAGCCATGGAGAGGAAAAGCCGACCACTCATATTTATTGGCTATTGTGAGGATGTTAAGGCGTATAGGTTATTTGATCCTGATTCCAGAGAGGTCTTGTTTCAGTGGGATGTCCAGTTTGATGAGCGCTATCCTCAGATGGATTCTCCATCACCAACTTCTCCCTCATTTCCTACTCCTCCCTCTTCATCTCTTGAGGATTACTTATCTCTTGAGGATGATGTAGATGATGATCCACCATCTCCACCACCACCAGTTACTCTGCATTTTCCTAGGTGGGCCCATGTTACTTTTGATGCAGCTGGTTCTTTGGCAAGTGATCCTTCAGATACTCATTGTACTCGTGCTAAAAAATTTGGTTCTAGTATTTTGAGTCATGCCATTTCGGATGCTCCTCATAAGTTTTCAGAGGTGACAGGTCACCTTGAGTGGGATAGGGCCATGAATGAGGAGTATTTTTCTTTGATGAAGAATCATACTTGGGATCTTTGTCCTCTTCCTAAGGGAAGAAAGTTGGTTCAGTGCAAGTGGGTGTACCATACCAAGTATGTTGTAGATGGTTCTATTGATAAGTATAAGGCATGTCTTGTTGTGAAGGGGTTTTCTCAGGTAGAGGGTATTGACTACTCTGAGACCTTTGCTCCTGTCACCAAGATGAACTCTATACACCTTGTACTTTCACTTGCAACTTCACCAGGATGGACAGTGTTTCAGATGGATGTGAAGGGTGCCTTCTTGCATGGAGACCTACATGTGGAGATCTATATGGAGCAGCCTCAGGGATTTGTGCAAGACACTTCTTTGGTTTGTTGACTTTGGCGTTCATTGTATGGTCTCAAACAATCCCCTGAGGCTTGGTATGAGAAGATGGACTCTTTCTTGCTTTCCTCTCACTTCACACATTGTCATTCCGATCACACAGTGTATATTCAACGTCAGGAGGGTGATCTTTTGATTCGTGTGCTATATGTAGATGATCTAATTCTTATAGGTAGCTCATCCTCCATGATTAAGAGTGTTCAGAGAGCTTTGATGGAGCAGTTTGAGATGACAAATCTTAGTCTTCTGCACTTGTTTCTGGGTCTTCAGGTTATTGAGTCAGATGTTGTTTTGTCTTCCACTTGTTCTACTCTTTCAGTGGATCCCACTTTATACAGGCAGTTGGTTGGTAGTTTGTTGTACTTGACACATTCTTGTCTTGATATTTCCTTTGTGGTTGGCCTTGTCTCTAGGTTCTTCCATGATCCTCATGAGAGCCATTGGAAAGCAACCAAACGTATTTTGAGGTACATTTAGGGCACCACTCATTACGATATTCACTACACTTTAGGATCCCCTCACATCATTGGCTTGACTGACTCAGATTGGGTTGGTGATGTCAATGACCAGAAGTCTACTTCTAGCTTTGTTTTTTGCCTTGGTTCTGGTCCTATCACATGGTCTTGCAAGAAGCAGTCTGCTATTGCATTATCATCTACAGAGGCTGAGTACCGAGCAACAGTCTTAGCCAGTCAGGAGGTTTTATGGCTTTGAAAGTTGATGATAGAGTTTGGGTTTCCTCCAGATAGTCCCACTATTCTTTGGTGTGACAATCAGAGTGCCATTCACATTTCTCGCAACCCAGTGGAGCATCAGCGGACTAAGCACATTGAAATCCACATGTACTTCATTAGGCAGTTGATTTAGGATGGTTCTCTCATCTTGGAGTACATTCCTACATAGGAGCAGGTTGCAGACATCTTCACTAAACCTTTGGCATCTCCACAGTATCTTTAGTTGCACTTCATGCTTGGGGTGAAGGAAGTTGTCCTTGGGGGGTCTTGGTGAGGCCTTCCTTCATTTTTTTCTTTCAGCATGTTTCTTTATCTCTTTTTGGAGAGGAGTTTTTTCCCACTGGGTTTTCTCCTTTACTCTGCTTTATAGAGATTTGGTTGTATTCGAGTACCTGATCAGGCCTAGTTGTCGGGACCCAATTTTTAACTTTCATGCATTGTAGTTACATTTGCTTTTTTGCACTTGTTTGTAGCTGCACTCTTGCTCTTCTTAAGGGGGGGTGTTATATTAAAGTAATTAATTAACTTTACTCTCCTCTTAAGAATTCACTTTATGCACATATATTAGTCATTTAATAATTAATATTAATTATTAAATGCACTCACTTTTAGGGTTAGGGTTTCCTTTAGGTTTTGATCTCCTTTTATAAGGATTGATCTCTTGTATTATTTTTTCTTGATTCATTCATTTTTTTGATAATACATTTTGCACATTGTCAGAGCCAAACCCTTGTTTTGTTCTCTCTCTTTCTTTGTGACAAGTTTCTTGCATGCAGGTGTTCATTGGGTTCTGTGGATTTGTATTTCTCAAATCCTACATAATTAATGAGTGTTCTCATGTGGGTTTTCAACGTGCTATGCTCGAATGACTATGGAAACATTCTCACAAATTTTGATGGGGGTGTAGATGCTATTCATGAGTCCCAAGTACTCCCACGGTGATGGGTATGAGTATACGGGCTTTCATAGCCATGTTGTTGTCATTTACATTACTGATATACCCGCCACCCACAAGCTGCCCTTCCATGGACATCTTCCACATGGGCTCCACACCTCATGATGCCATCTCCTCATCCATTTAAGATGACATTTCTAACGACACACCCTGAAGGTGTCCACGCATCATGAATTTGCAAAGTGCATGATCTCATCTTGTTTGCATTTAATGCTTGCACTATCACTAGGTCTAAATTTCTTTACAGTTTGGATTCAATGAAAGGACGACAACGAGAATAATTGAGTTAGAGATGAGTTCTTGCTTCCAATAGAGTGGTTTTGGTGTTCGTGGTAAAATACACATAAGAGGATCATGGGGTTGGAATAACTATTATTGTTTTAAAACTTCACCTTCGGTTGCTCAAAAGATTTGTGAATGATTGGAGCCCATATTTCTCTCTTCATGACAAATGCACCTTGAAGTGATCATGGTTTTTGAATGGTTCTTATTGGGGTTAAAATTTAGATTAAAAGTAAGTGGTGATTATAGATAATGGAGAGTGACTCTACTGATAACATAATTAGTTAATGATAATTTACCTCTAAATGTTAGGGATCATTCTACAATTTATGAATCTAACAAATTTTTGCAAGTAATGTGCAAGTTACTCTATGATAAGAAATCAACATGATGTCATATGACTGTTTAAAAAAAAAACCCATGAAGAGTAGGATGAACCCTTCAGTTTGGGCTTTAAGGCTTGAATTTTTATCTCCGTTTTCTCCCATATGCAGGTCTAAATCGAGGGATTATTAGGTTAACCGACATATGGACATTCATTACTACTTGCACATAAAGACATGCAAAGAGAAATAAGGCTAGGGGATGTTGTTTCTTACGGAGCCCATATATGAAATGTACCAATGAAGGTTTGAGGATATTCAAATAAAGGATTTTCTTGTATGCCAAAGGAGGACTGATTTCCATGAGGACTCAGATAGACTACATCTAGGAGGTCAGTGGCACAAAGTTAAAGGGTTGTTTTCAAAACTAAGAGATAAAAGGGGGTGCTATATACTACCTACCAAGTTTGTAAAGGAAATAATAGTCGAAGGTCACCTACAGGGCCAAACCAAGGAGAAGACCTTAATTCACAAGTGATGCATTTAAAACTAATCAAGGATGACTTACAAGTAGAAGATACCATGCCAAAGGAAGTTATTGCCAAGAACATGGAGTTGTCTTGTTCTTCATCAA
This sequence comes from Sequoia sempervirens, assembly GCA_007258455.2. Classification (NCBI taxonomy): domain Eukaryota; kingdom Viridiplantae; phylum Streptophyta; class Pinopsida; order Cupressales; family Cupressaceae; genus Sequoia; species Sequoia sempervirens. The sequence continues at coordinate 374,579,153 of VDFB02047230.1, read as the reverse complement.
ACGATCATGATCCAATAGGGGTTGTCTTTTCAGATCGAGGGAGGAAGCTAATCCATTTAACAATGATGCAAGTCTACAAATAAGTCCTATTTGATCGACTAAAGAGAATGATGGGAATACATCAAACAAAAGGCAACCTCTAGATAGTTTCAACTACAACAATAGGGAAATCAGTTATAGGAAAAAATTGCTACAATGACAAGGAACTAAAGAAAAAAATAGAATGAGACAAAAGATGTATTTTAAATTGCTATATAATGGGGGCTAGGTGAAACCCTAATGTAAAGCAAATCTAAGCCACACATTGTGAATAAATCATAGCCATTCATTTGGGCTTTGGAAAACAATAAATAGGCACTTACCCCTCATTTTTAAATGGTTGGAGAATTGGTGCAAAAGGAATTTGCAACAATAAAAGACAACATTGCATGAGTTTATGGATGTTGTATTTGAGTTTGTTCATCTTTCATGCATGGTTCTACTTCCATGTTAGTTTTAGCTTGTAGTTTCTTGGATGAATTTAATGGTGTTGGTTGTAATAGTATTTGATGCACTTCCAACTTATGATTTTTGTGGTTTGTTGATGATGAATCACTTTGTAAAGCCAGTTTGAGCTAACTTATTTGTTGCAACCTAGTTCAATTGTATGTTCATGAGATGAATGTATAATCTAAAAATATGCATTCCTTAGAAGATTGCACTAATTTTGTGTAGTTGTACCTATCCTTCTTGTTCAAGAAAAATACAATTTGTGGGAGTATGTCTACTATAGCACCCTCCATGATTACTCTTCATTCATAGCTTAGGATTATATCAACTTCCTTAACCCTTTCCCTTTTTCTATTTCTTTTATTCCTTTGCTAGAGTAGGATTCCAAGCATCACAATGAAGCTAAATCAGATGAAATTGGTGGGTTTCAGTTTGTTGTTTTGAGTGAACAACTACTGTTCATTCACTTCCATATCTTGAAACTCCATTTTTAAACCCAAATTCACATGCTTTGTGAACCATAAAGGCTGACCCTGTGTTACCAACAAAACACATCAACCAACTAAGATATTCCAAGCATTGTCATGACCTGACATCTAAAACCTTTGGGTAGTGATTTTTAACTTGTTTGCAAATTATTACCTTTCAAGAGAGGAAATGTACTTGTGCATTACCTGTGTTGAGAAAGTACAAAAATGCCCATCAACAAAAATAGTGCTAGAATGAGGGCATGGTTGAGCTTGAGGCTAAAAAGCTAAAAAATGAAAGTTGAAAATAACATTCAAGTAACCATGTGAGATAGAGAGCTCTCTTTATAAGATGGAATTTTAAAATTATAAAATTTTGAAGGAAAGAAAGAATTGAGCTAAGATGGAACAACATTTGAAAATCAAAATTACTCAGCTACATGTAGATTTAAACAAAATATTGATGAGACCATTGCAATAATTTGCAGTGGTAGGAAGGTATAGAATCCATGGCACTCACAGGCACAATGAATTGGGGTGTCTAACATTCTTGGACATAATCAAAAGAGTCTTGCAAGGAGAAATTACCTTTTGGGAAATATATAAACCCTTGGCTCTTGCAGATCTAGAAGAATAACTCAGTAACATAGTAGCTGAGGCATTCAAGGAGCGGATCCATGAACACTTGAACAGCAAGGATGGACTAAGATTGGAAGAGGTACTGATGTCTAGTTGGTACAGATTTCACAATGCACCTCACTCAGAATTCACCTGTTCATCATGTGCGAACATCACCACCCAAGTCAAAAGCAGCTTGAAGAATTCAAAGCAGCCAACTCTCAATGAAGGGAAGTCATCCCATGAGGCAGGAGAGTTGTCAACATTTGGAGGACAACACATTCAAGTTGAACCAAGAAATTTGACACAAGTAAGTACTAGGGTAGTGGGCACTGAGGATGAAAGTCAAAAGGAAGGAGTTGAGCTCCTTAGGACAACAAAGGGACTTGATGAAGAATCACTTGGAAGTGAATTTAAAGGCCTCTTCCCCATAAACAAAGAGAAATCCTCCACTCAAGAAGGAGATTCATTGGCCATTGAAGATGACTTAACTAAGTTTGCAACAACATATGATGGGATAGCCAGTATAGATACTAAAATTCTGCTGGAAGAGGAGGCAGAAAGCCTTGGGGGAGAAGAAAATGATGATGAATGCATAAGTGAAATAAAACTAGAGGACCTTTCCTTCATGAATTGCAGTGATCTAGCATTTGAAAAATGAAGATTTCAGGGAGTGGGAACAACCACATGCCATAGCTATCCAACATCAAAATTCATTCTCAAGTGATGATGAGGAACCGATACTGGAAAGGTATAATGACCTTGTGTTAAGACTAGCAAGGGATTGGTCCAAGCTGAGACATCAAGTGGATTTGGAAGTGTTATTACTACCAAGTTGGTGTAGGATTCATGACTTGTCACATTCATATTTCACTTGTTAACTATGCAAAGAGGCAATCGAGCAAGTAAAAGAACAAGTGAAGCGTCCAAGTGTTTAGCCTCCCCTAGTTGCTGATAGGATCGAAGCAGAGGTTCAAGAACATGAACCAAGTTATAACTTAACTAAAATTATCCCCCAAGAAGGTGTTGGGATGACAATAGAAGAAGGACAACAACACAGTCTCAAGCTTCCAAATGAAGAAGTGGATCAAACCAGAACATTGTCCATAGATCGTCAAGAGTCCTTCCCTATCGTAGAGCATTTGTATGTGATGGATGATAGGATTTATGGAGGACTTATAGAGGCAGATCACTCATCATACGTCAATCCTCTTGATGGGCTAGTGTCCCTTACCACTTTCTTCCCACTTGGAATTATTCCACAAAGGCATAGCGACACTAAGGATGAGTACATTATAGAAGGTGGTGATGATAAAGACCTACTACTTGAACCTTCGAATGGTGAAGCATTAGACTTTCTAGATTGGGAGAGGAATTCCTTCTACATTTACAACGATAGTGAACAAGAGGAAACAAGTGAACATCATGGTGAGATACACGAACAAAAAAAAGATGAGGTATGGACCACAGAGGATCAGGGAGATGAGGGTATGTGCTAGATCATGATGGGACAAAAAGTGGCAATATGATGGGTATGTGGCTGACGACTCTTTTTTAACCAAAAATTGGTGAAACAAAAAGGGTTTTTAAAGGAGATTCTTAGCTTTCCACAAATATAAATTATGCTTTAATTTGAATTTAATAAGTAATTATTATTCATTTTCTATTCAAATTATGACTAAAGTCCTAATTGGTAGACTGATTGAAGAACATCTATAGCTTTCAAATTCTATCACTTTTTTTGAATCCAAAACATGTGTCACATTCTATGTTTCATATACTATAGGATTAAAAAAGGAAAAATTCAATTTCATGAAGTTTTGACCAAGTTAAGGTGGTCAGACATATGAGATTTTTATATTTTTCAAAAGTTGTAATAAGAAATTCATAATTAATTTTGTATCTAGAAAAAAATTACAAAAAATATGCATCACATCAGGACATTAGTCCTCTACTTATATATAAAATCTTAGATTTTTTTTTTTTCATTTCATTATGGTTAGAGTGGTCAAATAAACACCTACTTCTTATTTTTTCCCTCAAATTTAAGTATTATTGTATTGAAATTTCAAATTTTCACCAATTACATTTGTTTTTTTAAACAAACCTAGTAGTTTAGAAACTACATTCAATTTGCTATAAATTCTATTCTTACATATTTTTGAAAAAATATAGATAACTTATTCAAATTTTTATGTGAAGTTTCCTAAATCTGATTTTTCTAAATTTTTTTCCACTCAAGGGCCTATTTTTTCCATGATGATCCTACACATACCCATGAAGTGTATCTCCTTGACGAGCAACCGATAGAGACTGCGAATACCACTAGTAGAGTGGAAGAGGTGTTTGTTGCCCCATTCTCCTAGCCTTATGCAAGCTTAATGTCCAAGATGTTGCACCGTCTAATGCCTCCACCCTAGGCTGCCAATGCCACAACGAATGACCCAGTGCTCACTCTCGATTATCAAACGTCACCACCTTTGCATTTTGACATAAATGTTCTATCTTTCCTTACTACTTTGAATACTTATAGCTGTGTTTATCATTTTGATTATGGGAAGGAGGGGAGATAGACTTGTTTATGGATTAACCATGGGTTTAACAAATCACCTCAATTGATAATTTTTTCTGAGCGTTCTATTGAATTTGAATGATACAATGATGAACTTTATTTTTCTAAATATAAGGATAAATCTACATGGTTAAGAACTATAACTATTTCTCGTCTACTTTTGAATGCTTTGCGAAATCCAATTAATGTAAATGTCATTTTTCCTTTCCTGAACATGGTGCTTTGCAAATATCCTTGTACATAGTCCATTTTGAGTAGAATAGGTTTCATGTACATACCTCAGGTTCCTGTATATACTTATTCTCTCCTACAATCATTAGAGTAGTTGGTTTTTTGTAGGTTAGTTTTTCTTTGGGGTTGTTTCCTTGTTGTGTGCTTTTGCTTTCCTGCTTTGGTTAGTTTAGGTGTTTCCTTTTCATTCACATTTCGTCTGCTTCTGTTTTGATTCTGCTTTGGTGAAGCTTTGCTTGGGGTCCTACTTTTAGCAAAGCACATTTGTGTGGACAACAACCATACTTATTGTTTGGGGTTTTTTTTATGCATTTCTTCATTAAACTTTAATCAAGTTTTCAGAATGGATGGTTAGGGTATTCTATTAGTGTCAAGTGACCTGGACGTTTGGTCTGAAGGGGATAAATTGTTGGTTGGACTAATTTTGATGTATTTTGAAATCTTATATCTCTCACATATTTTAAAGATTTTGAGGTCATTGTGGGTCCTTTGTGAAGTCTTGTTAAGTGAAAAATATAAATATTTGCTTTAATGCCACTATGATTCTCAACCTTGAGCATGAGCTTCACTACTCACAAGTTGAAATGAAAGGAATTAAAAAAAGAAAATTCAAAAGAAGGAAAAGAAAGAAATTCAACTTTTCTAGGGGATCCAAGCAACTATAGTGGGGCTATGGATGCTTGGCTAGTAGTAGAGCAATGTTTGGGGGAATCACAATTACAACCTCGTTAGGGTTATGGATGCCTAAGTGGCAATGAGGCAATGTCTCAGATGATTTTGAAGTTAGAATAAAGTATGTAGCTTAACTTGCCAGAGCTTAGGTTCCCATAGCAATTGATGGATGGAAATGAATGCAATTGCACACACTTGGATTTTTTAGCATATTGAAGGTTGGGTTGACTAGTGGTTTTGATCCCTTAGTCAAGTACTCAAACTGTTTTCCCTAGCATGAGGATCAGAACTAGAGATTTTGGGTTTGTGATTCTAGTTTGTCACTGAAATGTTCTAGAACATTTCTCCAGCGAGTCACCATTTGTTGTGCATGTTTTTCATAGTTTCCCCATTGAGGCTAGGGACCCCCCTCTTTTTTCTTCTAAATGGGATACTTTTCCCTTGCCTCGCTTTGCACACTCCTGTTTCCAAGCCCAAGTCGGTTGTGAGGCTTTAAACGATCAAATTTCCTTTGGCTAGGTTCACTAACCTAAGTTTCACCAAGTTGTTTTCCTTTGTAGGTTGGGTCTTGTGGGCTCCCCTTAGTGTTTTTCTCGACATCCATTAAGCTTGGTAGACTCGTGTTTGTGGGTTTCCTCTTGTCATTCACCATTGCACTCCACTTTTCACCTGTAGCTAATCCCCCACGTCTGCTCAACGTGCGAACCCCTCAACGATTTTCACCGCTGAGTCCTTCATGCTCCACAGACCCGCATTAGCAGGTTGCCCTATGTGGGTCTCCATCCCCATTTCGTCACTTTCATAGTGACTGATCCTTGAGTTCTGCTTGCATGACGGGCCCCTCTATTGGTGTTTTTGTCCCATCATTGAAATTATAGGACATGCCCGACATACCTCAGAATTGTGTAAGCCCAAAAATGATTGTAGGTCTTTACACATGGCTTGCCTTTGCCCAATTTATGTTGTCAAATGGTTGAGGCTTTATGCCGAACAGCTAGGTGGGTCCCACATGCATTGTTTCCTTAGAATGAGATCACAAAATTACGGTGAACTCTTAGGTCTGCGCCCGTCAGCGGGTCCACCCCTAAGGCTAACACCGATGGGGAATCATTACCATTGCCTTACTTTTTAATGGCAAGGCCCCACCGCTTTCATGTCTCTCTCTCATGCAAGATATGCACTTCTGTTTGACCATCACCATTACCCTAGCAAATAAATTAATTACTTAACAACGCTCCAGCCTCTTCCATCATTTTCCCAAACAAAATGTTCATGTGTTTATCTTTTTGTTGGAAGAAGTTAGAGATGTTGCATGGCTCCTAAATATAAATTCATGATCGACCTGTAAAATGAGGGGACTAAATAGGGTTTGTTTGGATTCAAAAAAATTCCTCTAAGACAACACCAAACTCTAGAACTTAACCTTATGAATGATGACATTTAAAAAATTGATGAAAACAACCTCTATTCATGGAGAATCCACAATGTGGGTTTCTTCATGTTTATCACCATTTTCTTGGTGTCATTCCTCAAATGGATTTCTGTAGGCTACCACATGCATGCAAAGCATGTTCATAGATTCCACATACCATATGGCAACTCCATCCCGGGTTGACATCTCCCACAGACGGACATCATCCATGTGGGGTCCGCTGCTTTCAATGTTGTCTTGACAATAGAGCAGAGCCTTATGCCTCCTACGACCTTTATCGAATGATAATTTTTGGCAGGCTAAGGGGTCGATCGTGATAATCCTAAATTAATTTAAAACCATTTCACGTGAGAGTTGAGCACAAAAATAGCAGAAGGCTGATAAGAACACAATGTTATTGTGCTGAATAAGGAATCTGTGACTTATATTACCCACAACTCTTAAGCCTCAAAATGGATGTAGTTGTATGTTGAAGACACGAGGGTGTTGAATTTAAAACCAACAATCTGAGAACAAAGGAAAATGGTTAGCATTTCTTGTGATGTCTTCAATGGGCACCATTGGCAACAAGCTTTCACTGTAAAGAAGAACATAAAATACAAATATTCAACAAAGGCTCACAAAGCATGAAATCTTGCAAAAGTGTGAAGAAGGTGGAAGGAGTGTGAATATAATCATTTCCAAGATTGAAAACATCCATAGAGTTGCTTCAAGTTTATTAAGAGCCCTCTCACATGCACACGAAATGATAGAGTGTGCACTATGTGCATCACAATCTTGAAATGTACTAGTTAATATTTTCTATCCTCAAGCTCATGGCAGATGGCATTATTTGAGGCTCCATCAGGACTTCATATGTGGGTCTCCACTCAACGTTGGTTGTGACTATGGTGGCATACCAACTTTGGCATCCCACCCATCCTTACCCATGTTCTCCCGATGAACCTCTTTGTTGCGGGATCCACACCTCAGGTGACCACTTCATACCCAAATGATGGACATTATAGTTGCGGGGCCCACAATACGGGGCTTCCTTCATCTCACATCATTTAATTCATGACACTCTCATGCTGACTCCCCACAGACTTCCTTTTGCATGCTTCCAACCAACCTTCTTGTCCTCGAGCCTTGCAGTGGAAAATGTCATAACTGGGATAAATGCAGAGATCACTCATGGATGGCTACTATTCGATGACATCATTAAGCGGCCTGATCACACTAGTGTGGAACCCACACTCTATATTTCCTAGCACCTTCCTTGGCTATAGGATCCATTATTTCATCCACTTTTCAAAGTAGCATTACTTTGCAAGTACCCTGCACTGCTTTGGCGAGTTTCTTCTCATGCATATCACTATCAGTAATCATCAATGTCTACCCCACACCGCCTTCTCCATGAAAATTAGCGCACATGTTTCCTCAAAGGAAGTTCTTGGAGTTAAATGCACTCACCTATCAAAGTTGCAAAGAAAATCATACTCTCATGGTAGAAGTGTCGTGATCTTATAGGGCGTAGACTAATGAAGAATGGGGCATCAGTATTATCAAGGCATCTAGTGACCGAGTGATGATCATATAAACATGCTCATCAAGGTATCGAGTGATGATGTGAATGGGGCTAGTGTGCCGATTCTGTTAAATGGTTTAAAGTGCTTGAAATAGGGTTGTTGTGAGAACCCTGGCCATCGTTTGGGTATTTTAATTTAGGCCTTTCCTCACTTTAAGTATTTGCATAGTATCGCTTTATCATTATAAGGTGGCAAATGGATCATTGAGTAGTGGGAAATGTGTGATATTTCAAGTGTATTTGAAAGATAGGATTTAACATGAGATGGTTACATCACCACTAGGAGAAAGGATATTAATTGAAGAGGAAGTATGTCTTTGCATTAGTCGGTTGGTCCCCATGTGGACCCCATCCCTATGAGCACCATGTGGCCCGATGCTATTCTTTAACAACCTCCTCTCCACATCTTCTCATGTCCTTCATTCCATGGAGGCCATACCTGTGGGTTATGTACTATGAGACACTATCATTTCCTTGACTGTTGGTAATATTAATTCATAAATAGTCACCCTACTACCTCCACCCATGCACCTCACTTGGTATCTCCCTTTTTTGACTTTTGGTAATATTAATTCATAAATAGTCATTCCCTTATTTGACACCCACAATTCATTATGTATGTTTCAAGGATTGAAACCAATCGATATTTTGTAAAGTAGACAATTCACAAGCTTCTTAATTGGGTTGGCTGATAGCAGTAACCTTGAATGAAAATCAATAATCCTGAATCATGATTTTTTTGGGATGCCATTTCCATCATGGCCCTCCAATAGTAGCCTCTCATGGGATGCCACCTACAGTCATAGCCCCGCAACAACTTCCTCTGTGGACTCCACCCTCTTGAACACTCCCACATATTATACAGGGTCAAGGATAAGACACTTGTAGTAGCAGGGAGGGGAGACTTCATAGCATCTGTCTTGGGACTCATTCCTAAGACATGGTGAGTAAAGAGAAATCACGCTTACAATGAATGAATAGTTGACGTCGTAATTAGATCCTCCTCAGTGTTCATTGCAAATAAAACCAGACAAGCAACTCACTGCACAACATGAGTATGGAAAAATTCAAGTGCATGAATGATGGATGAGATCACAATGGTAGGATAACAATGATAACCTCCCTAGTGAATGTAGGCATGAGAATGCTCATGAATATTGAGCCCTTCAATGATTCTATAAAGAAATTTACTAAGCATGAAGGTTGTGGGGATGAGAATGGTCATCGTTGTTACAGGGAACACATGTTTTAAGTATTTCATCTAGGGTGCACCACATAAAAGTGATCAAATCTAAATCACAAATTTCTGTAAGTGGATATTGAAAATATTGCAGATGATGATTGAGGGATATCGATTTCTCTTAAGGACAAGGGTTATGCTACCCAAGAATTTCATGCAAAGTTTCGATCTTCAAATTGCAGAATCAAGCATTCATGGTGATGGTGCCCATGGGTTGATACATTTAATGTAGAATTCTCCTCTGTAGAACCTGCACTGGTTTCCACTTTACATGCTTTTGAACGGCTTATTATAACGCGGGTGCCACTATATCCAAGGTTTTTTGTTTCTTCCTAGCTACAATGACCTTCCTATGACATTTCCTTGCATCCCATCGCTCACACTTCACTTGATCTTGTGAGACATGAAAGTTAAGCCTGCCCCTAAATCTTGGAAAGGTGAATTAGGTTATTCAAAAGAATGCCACTTCATATTGTGGTTTTGGATTTAATGCAAATGGAAGAGGCATAAGGATGGATTGTAAAGGACGTATGCTTACTCATTGATTAGAAACATATTAGAAGTCCTGGGGATGTGCGTATGGGTCTTGCCTCTAATTACTTTGTACAAACATAACATTTTTCCCTAGTAGGATGAAGGTGAGAAAAAATTCAAGGGGTTGGCTACGAAGGGGAAGCCAAAAGATCTTTGAAAAGAATGATGAGACCATCCAAAGACTGTACGACTGCTTAAATCTATAGTGGGTAGCATAATCATGGTGGTTGAAACCAAGAGACTGCCATGCTTGAAGTCGGAACACATGGGAGATATGGTCATCAATTAGGAAAGGAGTGGATATTTAAACAATGAATAGGGAAATGAAGTAAGGGAAATAATTAGCAAGCTTGTTACATTTGAAATAAAGCTCCTCGATGGTTTCATCTTTCAAGTCTTCAGACTTATAATTAATTAGTGTGCTCCTATGGGTTGTGAATGTGCTCTACTCGAATGACTATGGAATCATTCTCACAAATTGCAATGGGGTGGAGATGCTACTCATTGATCCCGAGTCTTCCCACATTGACGACTATGAGCATACGTGCTTCCATAGCCCCGTTGTTTTTGTTTACATCGCCAATATCCCAACCACCCTCAAGCTACCCTTTCGTGGACATCTTCCACACGGGCTCCACACCTCATGATGCCACCATCTCCTCGGTTTTTTAAGATGGAATTTCTAATGACACATCCTCAATGTGTCCCCGCATCACAAATATGCAAAGAACATGAGCTCATCCCATTTTCATTCAATGATTGCACCATCACTAGGTCTAAATTTCTTTACAGTTTGGATTGAATGAAAGGATGACAATGAGAATAGTTAAATTAGGGATGATTTCATGTTTCCAATAGAGTGGTTCAAGTGTTGGTGGCGAAGTACACATAAGAGGATCGTGGGGTTGGAATAATTTCTATTGTTTTAAAATTTCACCTCTAATTGCTCACAGGCTTTGTGAATGATTGGAGCGCATATTTCTCTCTTCACGATGAATGCACCTTGTAGTGATCTCGATTCATGAATGGTTCTTGTTGGGGTCACAATTTAGCTTAGAGGTAAGTGGTGATTATAGATAATCGAGAGGTGACACTATTAATAAAATAATTAGTTAATTATAATTTACCTCTAAATGCTAGGGATCATTTTACGATTTATGAATCTAACAAATTTTTGTAAGTAATGTGCAGGTTGCTCCGTAATGAGAAATGAACATGAATTCATATGAATAATTAAATCAAAAACCGATGAAGAGTAGGATAAACCCTTCAGTTTGGGCTTTAAGGATTGAATTTTAATCTTAATTTTCTCCCATATGCAAGTCTAAATCAGGGGCTTATCGAGGTAACCGACATATGAACATTCGTTATTGCTTGCACATACATGCTTTCCAAGAGAAATAAAGCTAGGGGATTTTGTATCCTACATAGCCCATATATGAAATGTACCAATGAAGGTTTGAGGTTGTTCAAATAAAGGATTTACTCGATGCCAAAGGAGGACCAATTTCAATGAGGACTCAGATATCCTGCATCTATAAGGTCAGTGGCATGAAGTTAAAGGGTTGTTTTCCAAAATCAGAGATGAAAGGGGGAGTTGCATACTGCCTACCAATTTTGTGAAGGAAAAAGTGGTTGAAGGTCACCTGTAGGGCCAAACCAAGGAGAAGACCTTAATTCGCATGTGATGCATTTAAAACTCATCAAGGATGAGTGAAAAGAAAAAGATATCATGCCAAAGGAAGTTAGTGCCAGGAACACAAAGGAATTTTCTTGTTCTTCATCAAATGATCATGATAGATCAAGGGCTCTCTCACTAGATCAAGGGAGGAAGCTAATCCATTTAACAATTATGCAAGTATACAAACAAGCCCTATTTGATTGACTAAAGAGAATGTTGGTAATATATGAAACAAAAGGTAGCCTTTAGATAGTTTTAGCTACAACAAAAGGGCAATCAGCTACAGGACAAATTTTCTACAATGTCAGGGCACTAAAGACAAAAAAAGAATGAGACAAAAGATGTATTTTAAATTTCTATATAATGGGGGGTAGGTGTAACGCTAATGTAAATAAAATATAAGCCACACATTGTTAATTAATCATAGTCATTCATTTGGGATTTGGAAAACTATAAATAGGGGCTTGTCCCTCATTTGTAAATGATTGGAGAATTGGTGCAAAAGGAATTTCTAGCAATAAAAGACAACATTGCATTATTTTATGGATGTTCTCTTTGAGTTTTCTCATCTTGCATGCATGATTCTACTTCCACGTTAGTTTTAGCTTGTACTTTCTTGGATGGCTTTAATGGTGTTGGCTGTTACTGTATTTGATGCACTTCCAGCTCATACTTTTGTAGTTTGTTAATGATGAATCACTTTGTAAAGCTAGTATGAGCTAACTTATTTGCTGCAACCAAGTTCAATTGTATGTTCGTGAGTTGAATGAATAATCTAAAAATCTATAGTCCTTAGAAGATTGCACTCATTTTGTGTAGCTATAGGTCTTTCCTCATCAAGTATAATCCAATTTGTGGGAGTCTGTCCACTGGGTCACCCTTCATGATTACTGTTCATTCATAGCTTAGAATTAGAACAACTTCCTTAACCCTTTCTATTTTTCTATTTATTTTATTCCTTTGTTAGAGTAGGATTCCAAGCATCACCATGAAGCTAAATTAGATGAACTTGGTGGGTTTCAGTTTTTTGTTTTGAGTGGACAACCACTGTTCATTCACTTCTAGCTCTTGAAACTCCATTTATAGACCGAACTTCCCATGCTTTGTGAACCATAAAGGCCAACCTTGTGTTGCCAACAAAACACATCAATCAACTGAGATATTCCAAGCATTGTCATGACCTGAAATCCAAAACCTTGGGGTATTGATGTGTAACTTATTTGTAGATTATTACCTTTCAAGAGAGGTAATGCAATTTTGCATTGCCTACATTGAGAAGGTGCAAAAGCACCCATCAATAATATTCCTCCATTTGTAACAAATTTAGTCATCAAATTTCATTCGTAATAACATTTACTCAAATTGTGGGGTCAACTAGGACTCTTGTCACAATGTTTCCATTGAGGCGAGCAAGAATATATGGAGAGGGCTTATTGTTCAAGGGCAAGTCTTGTGAGGTGAGATTCACATCTGGAAAACTAGTCATAGGCTATGGAGGAGTAATAGAAACCATATTAATGTACACCAAGGGTCGAGGAGAAGCATCAAAGGGGTCAATAATCAAGTTCACAGAATGAGACGGAAATGGGTCCATGTAAATCTACAACTCAATAATGGCCTTCACTACTGACTTTTTTTTTTGTTTCTTCCCATTGAGTCAGATGGTACTATCATTGATGCAATCCTGTATCTCATGATGTAGGTGCATGTAATGCTCATTATGATGCTCGTTAATATGATAGTACTGGAAAAAAGTATTCACATCACACTAATCAAGATAAGGTTCCTTTACAGGTCAAGGTTTTTCCAAAGTTATGATCTTATCCTTCAACAACTTTTGTAAAATGGAAGAATAAGATTCTGATAACTTTGTAAACTTCCTATCACATCTAAGACCATGATTGTTATTTAGAGTGAATACAATCATAATAGCTTTCCATTTTCCTAAGATGGACACAATATAATTTCCTTCTGAATGGGAGCATGAGGAAGATCCCCTAAACTAAATTACTATTTTTTTATGCTCTCATAATGTGACACACAGATGTGCAAAGGAAGGGTATTTCATTGCAAAAAAATTCACCTACCAAGATCATTGTAGGTTTCCTATGAACACCTTTTTCACATCAGAGTCAGACAACATGGGTACAAGATCTGTGTAAAAAATGCTTGGTATTGTGCTATTAAGTCGGTTATCTTCTCGAGTAAAAGCACAAAGTTGTGTCACACTTTTAGCCAACTTATCAACACAACTGAATTTAAGTATTTCTAATTAAAAATCAATTTTGGTCAAACATATAATCTAGTAAGATTCATTCTAGCTAAGTTAGATACTTCCACAACTTTTTCAACTAAAATTGTCAGCTAAAAATATATGGAGTACCACTTTGACTCCAATTTACCAAAAAAATAAAATTATTTGAAAAAATTAAGTTTCAATAACTCCTGCTAATTTAAATAACATTTTTTTTTAAATATAAAAATACCCTTTTCATGATCCATAAGTGAAGTTTTCAAAAATATATTTATTTTAATAATTTAATAATTTTTTATATTTTATTTTTATTTTTAATAAAATTAGGTTATCAACACAAAATATTAGGTTGATTACTATGCCAAGGAAAAAAGCTAAAACTTATTAAAATTTTTTGAAAAAAATATGATGCACTAGATAAAAGAATCTATTTTAAGATGGTATATTTTTATTTTCCATTTTAGATAAATATTTAATATGAAATTTAACGTCCAATGAAAACAATTGTTTTTTGATTCACACACATTTTAATATTTATTTAAAAATATGTATTTATCAAAAATGGAAAAAAATATATCCATGCACTAAAATATCAAGTTATAAATACACAAAAAAATTGAAAAAAGGAAATAAATTACTATAAAAATTTTGACGTCACATGCAACTTCATATTTTTAGCATTTTATGAGGAACTAAATTACAGTTTTAATTTATACAAAAATAGTTTAAAATAATTTTTAAATTTTTGTTTCAAAATACAAACATAAAATATACTAAAAAATACATAATTTACTAGTTTACATCATTTCAAAATTCAAAACATATATGCCACTTTTTAGTGATTCAAGTTTAAAAATTGGATCAGTGTTGGCCATTTCCTTTATAAAGTGTGACACAATTTTTTGATTTTCCCCTCTTGTTATCTCCCTACTTACATTAGACAAGATTTGAGGTCATCTTAGGATTGATGTTATCCTGGAATTGTCAAAGAACTGGTTGATGAGTTGATCGAATGAGATATAGAAGAAAGGTTGAAATATAGGTTGGAGGGAGGTTTGGGAAAGGTTGACCAGCTTTTTTTGCATCCAACCCATGTTCTAAAGAAGATCATTCAAAATAGGGTTGGAGGACATCAATGGACCAGTGAAACCTCCCCCAAAACAACCACCACCAAAAGAATTCTATACCTATTTGATCCTTTCCTAGCATATATCTCATCTCGCTAGCAAGTGTAGTGGATCTCACTATGTTTGGTACCCTCTCCAAATGATTCATGAGGTTTAACAACCTCCTATCTAATGCCAACAATTTTTTTGCAGCAATATGAACAACATCATCCCCATCCATAGACAAAGTTGTAAGGGATGCTTTAGGAGAGGGTACATGAGTGGTCTCATCAATGAAACCCATTTCGTTGTTAAAACGAAATTTAAAATATGGTAGTAAAGAAAAATGTGACCTTCATATTTTTCATTGGTAAGTGTCATAAACTTCTCCTAACAATGTACCCTGAAGTCATAGACTAAATTGTGATGTTCATAAAGCCCCACAACACCGAAGTCTAGTCTAACTATTGAGAATAGGGGAAAATGTTTCAATGCAAAGAAATGGATAGAAGTTTTTCATGTCGGGTTCACCAAAATGTAAGGTAGGGGGGCCAACCACACCAAGGCTCTAGGACACGAAGAGTCGAGAGTAGAGAGCTACCCTATCTTATCTCAATTTAAGTGGCTATTTAACTCAAGGATAGAGAATGAAGAGTACTCTCAAGTGCTTCTATCACTCTACTAATCTAAATACTTGAATGATACTAGATGATCTGGTTTCTAGAATTTGAACTACACCTTAAATAGCTCTCTATCTGAAGATGGCAGTGTAGGTCAAGGATGATAGTTTGGTGCACTAGCATCTCTTTGGGGCGTTGGTATCTGTATGACCAGAAAGTTAAAAGTATAGTATCGAATTCAAAAAAACATACTAAATTCCTAGCAAATAAGATTTAATGAACTAAATAGAATAATGAAGTATGATAAATGATTATAAAGATGATAAAGGAGATAGAGAAAATGTGGGTAATGAAGATCAACTCAATTGAAGTCTAGCTTTCCAAAAAGCTCAACACATAGATACACCTACACACAGCCAAGAGAGGAAATTTTTTGGGGTTGTATAGGGGTTTGTCTCAGTCAAACCCCCGCTTTGGTGTTTCCACCTCCATGGACAACTAGGAAATCCATGAGATAGACAATGCAACAAAGGAAATAATGGAAAGGAATACCGAACAATCACAACAACATTATGTTACATAAATCAAGAAGCAATATCACCTTCTCAATCGAGGTGCCCTCAAACACATAGAGGAGGATGTAAACTTGGTAAAGTCTACGTTTCTGCAACAATAAAGAAGCAGTCTCTCAGGACACCAAGTCACAACTCTAATCATGGAAAAAGTGCAAAAAGATCGATGGAACTACCCAAGGAAAATGTTGTGAATTGCTAAGAGAATAAAGTTCAATGCTCAAGAGATTGTAGAAGTATGAATGAATGTGAACTGGATGTATTTGATGATCAAAATGGGAGAGAAGGAGCTGATTTCTAACTGGATGGTCGACATAGAGGTGTTAAGCTTCATGCTCAATTGAGAATGCAAAATCCTTGTAGACTCTAGAGGTAGGAATCTATCAAGGATGACAACATGTCGCTCAGACATCCATTCATCATGATTGAGTCCTTGATAAAAATTCTGCCACCAACACGAAATAAAAATTCCAAGTCGATGTTAGATAGATGGGTGATGTGGAATTTTGTGTTTAGGTTTGATTTTCTAAGGTGGGGGGATACAAAAGAGGAATTTACACAAGGGGTACAAATTCACTCCTATACACCTAGATCCTTTTCTGCATGTAAGGATATATTTATAGATTTATGTGGTATTTGGGTTTAAAATAGAAATATTTTCATAAGAATTTGAGCTTGAATGAAGGTTAAAATGGCTACCCCACCATTGTTAACATCATTGAGAGGCCCAGAAAAAAAATTTAAGAGATATCCAATGAAAATATTTGATAATGACCTAGATGTAGCCTTCTCGAAGATTCCATTTAGGTTTTTTCCTATGGAAGATAGTAGGAAATACATACATGGTAAATTGGAAGAATATAATCACATAAAAATCATAAGACTTTGGAACAATGAGATTATTGGAGATAACAACCTTATGAAATCAAAATATGTTCACCTGGTATGAAAGAAGGTAGATGTTTGGAATTGGTTCCCTAATTACATCAGTGATGTTGATGCCAAATATGTGAGGTTAGCACTCAGTAGACTTCATGAAAAGTTTATATGGATTGACATGCTTGGACTTATAACTAAGGAAGTGATTAAGGATGTTATAGGGTTGTGTGCTACCAGACCCATACTAGAACTTAAGTCTATGAAAAATGAAGTTGTTATGAATCTTACCAGTGCCACCTATGACAATAGGGATTTAACAAGTAAAGCTATCTAAAATATTGTTGTGAGATATGAATCTATGTTGATAGGTTAAAATATCTACTTTACACGTAGAGAAAATTTAGTTTATGTCAAAGCTATCCATGTTGCACATAAAATGGTGGTAAATGGAAAATAATTTGACTTGTGCGAGTTCCTCTGGCAACAACTTCTTGATAATTTGAAACTAACAAGAGAAAAGAGATATGCATTTAAGTTTGGCACTTTGGTTATGTATTTTTTGTTTTACTTCATGAGAGAGCTTCCTCGAAGAAAATAATTTATATGGGACAAAAGAAGACTAATCACACATGAAACTCTAGACTACATGCATATATAGTTGGAAAAACAAGGATAGACAACTAAGAGATAGGGGGTGAATCAGTTGACACAAATTATTTAAATTTTTCAAAATTAACTTAATCTCAAATCTGATGCATGAACAATGAACCATAAACAATCAACACATCAGAAAAATACAAAACACCAAGATTTTTATGTGGAAATCCTGTTAGGGGGAAAACCACGGTGGATGTTAGTCCACAATGGTATACCCCGTTAAAAGTATAAAGAATAATAATGGGAATGCACATGCATTCAGGCACAATGCCTAGAGCTCATTGCTCAAATCAAAGAGGGATCACTACCCAAGGAAGACACACTATCTTACAGAAATTTGGATTAGATCCAAAGGGTATGAACTAATAAAAGAGCTTCTACAAAAGCCTAATTGCAGCTCCAGTTAAGCATAGAAACACTCCTTAACACTTCACTCAAACTTCTTCACACTCTGCTCTACAATCGAATGCTTAGATCACTATTTACACACTTGAAATTTCTCTAGTTGTTATTCACACCACACACATGCATAACTTCAAACAAAAATCTAATCTTCTATATCCTCAACATGGATTGTGTAATATTATGTTGTGGCCCAAAAAAACATCCTTTAGCATTCCAAACGTTCAAATTTTAATCTCCAAGGACCCACAACACGTTACAACCACCATGTCAGCCAAGAACATGAAAACCCGAACACACATGAGAAAAATATTCTACCATGAGCACACCAATCAATGCGAACATGCAACAAAGATAGAGAATGATCTAGAAACATCCAAAAGAAACAAGAAACAATAGAGAAACATCTATAACAACTAAAATTAATAGAATCACATAAACTCCACTTTGGAATACTAACTGATACCACATAAAAACTGTCAGAACACAACTATTCATAACATGATCAAAACTTCACACAGAACTCTAAAACTTCCAGTGGATAAACTAGATACTCACAGTGATAAAATATTTAGTCCACAACAATTGATCACTAACATACTGAGCAAGACACCTTCATGACCTTCACTATTCCATTGGTAACCTGTAACTCTTTCTTTAACAATTTTCTCAATATCCTCAACATATATAGCCTTCAATACATCAATGCTAATAGTGTTGACATCAATGAAAACCACATATCAGCAACACAATCACAACATCCAACAATCTCCCCCTTTGGAATTGGTGACAACACATGATGTGAAAAACATGATCAACACAACTCTCAATCAACACTTAGTCCCCCTTATATTCTGATTCTTCTCCTCAACTTATTCTACATGATCTTCACCCCACAAGGCTCTTCTCCCAAGATAATTCATAGTTTCTCACATGAATCTTCTCCCCCTTTGACATCAATGGAAAAGATAAACATTATCTTCCCACATACAAGCTTTGAACCACATATATGCACATATGACTACTCCCCTTGAGTAGTAGCCACAAAAACATCAATCTAGATCAAAATGTAGCTTTGAAGCATACAGATTGATGCAAGTAAATGCATGTCTAATTCATATTAAGAGGGTTAATCACCCTTATCATCCCTTCGAGATACTCAAAATTATCCTTTGGAAATGGCTTGGTGAAAATTTCTACAATATATTCTTTGGTAGGCACATACTCCAATCTAACTTCTTTCTCACTCACTTTGTCTCTCAAAAAGTGAAACTTGATTGATATGTGCTTGGTATTAGAGTGTAGCACCAAATTCTTTGATATTTTTATTGCACTTGAGTTGTCACATTATATGGCAATAGGCTCATCATATACTACTATGATATCTTTCAACATCTATTTCATCCACATCATTTGAGTACAATTATTTTCAACAGCAATATACTCTACCTCAGTAGTAGATTGGGAAATGGAAATCTTCTTTTTTCTCAACTAGGACACCAGCTTCTTCCCTAGGAAGAAGGAACCACCACTAGTAGTTTTCATGTCATCTACATCTCCTTCCCAATCTGCATTAGTATATGCACTCAAGGTAAGATAATCATATTTAGGATACCAAAGCCCAAAATCAACTATTTCTTTCAGATATTTGAAAATTCTCTTTACAAAAGTCACATAAGATTCTTTTGGATCATCGTAAAATATAGCAACCATACATACAAAATTCATGATGTCTGGTCTGGTTTGAGTTAAGTAAAGTAATCTTCTAATCATTGACCTATATCTTGTTTGATTTTCCTTACGATAATCATTATTCTATGTTAACTTACATTCGGTTGCCATGGGTGTACCAATAGGCTTTGAGTCTTCCATGCCAAAATTCTTTAGTAACTCTCACAT